>CM035424.1:93223067-93230567 GCA_020310875.1 Ceratopteris richardii | reverse complement strand
GAGGTGTAGGCTATGAAGTAGGCCTTACACACTCAAGAATGATACAGAATAGCCTCGGGATTTGAACTGAAGTAACCGCGACTTTTTTATTGCATCTTTTATAGAGAATGAGTTGAGATTTGAATTTGAATTCAAATTCAAATCTCCTATATTCTCTTCTCTAGAATTAAGGAGATATTCTCTCCAACCATACATTCTCTTTTCCACGACTAATGAAGTAGGTAAGTGACTAAAGTGATTACATATAAATGCTAAGTCATGTAGACTTTTACAAGGGGTAAAGAGGTAAGAACATCTAAGCATATGTTCATATGACCCTTGCTTCTAGTGAAGCCTTGATAAACTTTGTCCAAGCTAGTCTTCCATGATTCCAAAGTTCCAAGCCAATGTGTGAAGGCTTGCTATGCACCAACAGCTCCCCCTCAAGCCAAACACTTTGGCTTAAGTCTTCTTCTTCATTCTTCAATCACTTCCTGCAATCCAATCATAGATTTAAATCTGCATAACTTGTTTCCATCCAATGCCTTTGTAAGTAAATCTGCACATTGCATATTAGTAGATACATAAGTCAATTGAATCTCTTTGCTAAGTAACTTCTCTCTCACATAGTGGTAATGAACCTCTATGTGTTTGGTTCTGGCATGATAAATTGGATTAGCTGCAAGGTGAAGAGAGCTAGTGTTATCTCCAAAGATGATTGGTGGTCTTGTATGTAGACCTAACTCTGTATATAGAAGCTTCAACCAGATAGCTTCTTGAGTGGCATTGGCAAGCCCTCTATACTCTGCTTCAGTGGATGACAATGCCACTGTAGGTTGCTTCTTGGCTGACCAAGAGATAGGCTTATCTCCTGCAAAGCAAATATAACCAGATGTGCTCCTCCTATCATCCTTGCATCCCGCCCAATCTGCATCTAAGTAAACTTTAATGTCAATATCTGATGTATAAGGAAAGTACAAACCATGACTTTGAGTTCCCTTCAGATACTTCAAGATCTTCTTTGCTGCCTCTAGGTGAGGTATCCTTGGTTTGTGCATGAATTGACTAAGCACACTGACTCCATATGCTATGTCAATTCTTGTCAAGGTAGCATAGTTCAAACTACCTACCATACTTTGGTATCCTGTGATGTCTTTGACTTCTTCTCCTTCATGAGCACTTAGCTTTAGGTTGACCTCCATTGGAGTAGTAGATACCTTAGCATCCTGCAAGCCAAACTTCTTGACCATATCCTGTACATACTTCTTTTGAGTGATATATATACCTGAGTTGGTGTAGACTAACTCAAGACCTAAGAAGTACTTTAATAATCCAAGATCACTAATCTTGAATTCTTTCATCATCTGTCCTTTGATATGTCTAATTCCCTGAACATCATTTCCTGTAATAATGATGTCATCAACATAGACACATAGATATATTACCTCTGTACTACTTCTCTTTATGAATAGAGAAGTGTCTGCCTTACTCATTACAAATCCTTGGTCTTGGAGGTAGGTTGTCAACCTGTAATTCCATGCTCTAGGTGCCTGCTTTAAACCATACAGAGCCTTCTTCAATTTACAAACATAATGTACCTTTTTTGGATCTTCATAGCCAGGTGGTTGTGACATGTAGACTTCTTCAGATATCCATCCATTCAAGAAAGCATTCTTGACATCTAATTGGTACATGTTCCAATTCTTGGATGCAGCTACACTCACCAATATTATGATAGTTGGCATCTTAGCCACAGGAGAAAATGTCTCCTCATAATCAATGCCTTGGGTTTGTGCAAAACCCTTGGCTACCAACCTAGCTTTGTACCTGTTTATTGTTCCATCTGAATTCTTCTTTAGTTTGTAGATCCATCTGGATCCTATTACCTTCATAGAGTCTTTCTTGGGTACCAAGTCCCAAGTATCACTTTCCTTGAGAGCTTCCATCTCTTCATCCATGGCTTCTCTCCATTCTGGTTTGGTAATTGCTTCTTCATAGGTACCTCGTTCTTCATTCAACAAGTCCTTTGCAAGATATATAGAATGTTTAGTTACAAGTGATGTGTCATACCCAAATCTGATAGGCTTCTTCTTTTCTCTCTGAGATCTCCTCATTGCTTGAGTTGAAGTTTCTGGTTTATCTTCTAATTGCTTCATCTTCATCTTTCCTTTGGACTTCCAAGCCTTGAACTCTTCAAGGTTTATTGTATCATCATCATTTGAGCTTGAATCTTCTTTCTGAATTGATTCCTCCTTGGTGAGCTTTGGGAAATCTTCTTCCATGTCATAGGGTAGACTAATTTTCCTGCATTCATTTTCATACCAAGAGTCATTCTCATCAAAGATGACATCTCTGCTTACCTTGAAGCCTTTGTTTGTGGGGTTGTAGAATCCGTATCCCTTTTGATTCAAATCATAACCAATGAAGATACATTTTTCAGCCTTGGGGTCTAGCTTTCCCCTTACCTGTGAGGGAATATGCACATATGCTACACAACCAAAGATTTTGCAATGGTCCAGAGAGGGTCTCTTACCATGCCAAGCTTCATATGGTGTCATGCCATCAAGTGATTTGGATGGCAACCTATTGATGAGATAAGTGGCAGTGGATACACTCTCTGCCCAAAGATAATTTGGCAACTTTTTCTCATTAAGCATAGACCTAGCTGTTTCCACAATGAGTCTATTCCTTCTTTCAGCTACCCCATTTTGTTCAGGTGAGTACCTTGTAGTAATCTCCCCTTTGATGCCTCTTTCCTGCAAGAAATCTTCAAACTCATTGGAGAAGTACTCTCCTCCACCATCTGACCTTAGCCTCTTCAAGCTTCTTCCTGTTTGATTTTCAACAAGTGCAAGATACCTCTTGAAACAATTAAACACTTCATCTTTATGCTTCATAAAGTATAAAATGGTCCACCTACTATAATCATCAATGAAGGACACATAATACCTTGAACCAGAAATGGAAGGGTCCTTGCTAGGTCCCCAAACATCTGTGTGTACCAAGTCTAGGTAGTCTTCATGCATGAAACCTTTCCTTGAATATGGTAATCTGTGAGACTTACCAAATTGACATGATCCACATTTGTAAATCATGTGTTGCTTGGATACATTAGGTATCCCAAGCACACATTGATCCCTGCACATTTGCTTTAGATTCCTTTCACCTATGTGCCCTAATCTCTTATGCCATATCTCTAACTCTAAAAGTGTCTGATCCTTATAATTATACAAAGCAATGTTCTTGGTGTCTTCTAGCTCAAATGTAAATAACCTACCTGATTTCTCCCCTTTGGCTATCCTTCTGAATCCATGTTTTGGGTCCTCCACATATGCTCCATGTTGTGTGAATCTGACCTGCAAACCTTTCTCCACAATCTGACCAACACTCATTAGATTCTTGGTGATGGTTGGTACATAGAGTACCCTGCTCAATAGATTCTGGTTACCATCACATGTCTTTACATTTCCAATTTTGACAACAGAGTGTTTAGTGTCATCACCTGTTTGTACCTGATGTTTTCCCTTGGGCTCTTCCAAATCAGAAAGTAGTGCCACATTGCCAGCTACATGGTTAGAACATCCTGAGTCAATGTAAACTAAATGATCATCATTTGTACCTGCCTTGGAGGTCATATTCATGATCAATAGGGAGTCATCTTGCTCCTCTGTGTAGTTGTTGTAGTCTCTTCTATTTCTGAATCCACCTTGGTAATTACCATTGTGGTTATTGTTGTAGTTGTTGTTGTATCCATTGTAGCTTTGGTGTTGATTGAATCTACCTCTCCCTTGAGAGTATCCACCTCTTGAGTAGCCTCTTCCTCTCTGATTTTTGTAGTTCTTGTAGCATTCATCTGTGGTATGGTTAGACAATCCACAAATGTTGCATGGTGATGAGTTGTAGGGTCTCCCCCTACCTGACTTACCTCCTCTGCCTCTTCCTCTAGATGATCTACCTCTCCCTGCACAATTAGCTTGAGAGGTAGAGCCTTCTTCATCCTGTTTCTTCCCTTTACCTTTATCTTTAACTTTCTTATCAGTATAGAGAGCAGAGGGGTTGTTACCTTTTGATTGATCTCCTGCCTTTGTAAACTTTGCTTCATGTGTGAAAAGTTGGCCCATAAGTGTTGTGAGATCTGGGGTATGCATGTCCATATAGAGGTCCGTTGCAGTGGTGAAACTTTCCCACTTATCATCTGCCTTGAGTCCATTTGTTACTTGCCTGACTATTTGCTCCTCTTCAATTTCCTCTCCAATGCTTGTTAGTTGGTCTGCCACATCTTTGATCTTTGTCACATATTCTGAGACTGATTGCTTGGGCTGCTTCCTAAGGGTTGTGAACTCAATCCACAATTGATTCTTCCTAGCCCTTGTGTTGGAAGAAAAATAGTTTGACAAGGTTTCCCAAGTCTCTTGGGAAGTTTTACAATTCCTTACATGAGGTAAAAGAAAGTCAGATATAGAGTTTAAGAGATAAGACCTTGCCAAAGCATCCTTTTCACACCATTGGTTGAGCCTTTCATGTTCATCCTTTGTGGGTAGTCCTCTAGTCTTGAATGAGGGCAATTCCTCATCTCCTGATATGTATCCAAATAAGCTTCTCCCTTGTAGATAGGTCTTCATTCTCAATGACCAAGCCTGATTATTGTTTCTATCCAATTTGTCAATGAAGGAAGGGAAACCATCACCCATGTTTACCTTCTTTGCTCTGATACCACTGTTGAGAGTGATGGTTGGATGCACTCAAGAAATGAGTTGATGCTGCAAAACCTGCTTCACACCTGCCCTTCTTTGGCTCCAGATATACTTAGTACACTTGCTTAGCTTCCAAATGACACAAAGAAACCATATATGTACTTTGCAAATGATTTGTGTAATGACCAAATCAAAACAGACAACTTTGCACTTCACAAATTCTAGAAAACTTGCTATTTCTGTAATGACACCTGCTCAGTGTTATGCTCAGTGTGACCAGCACACTTAAAATTGGAACAATTCCTTTTGGGAGTATTAAAGTACCTTAGTAAGCTACCAATCACAAGTGGAATCACTCAAATTGATAAACCATACACTGAGAAATAAGTTTAGCAAAAATCTGATTACCCCCGACTTTTTAGGAACTCTGCAGACACAGACCAGTGTGCACTTCGAAGCTGATTTCTCTCAAATGGCTGAATGAAGACTTCTGAGATTTTGTATGCTTGTAGAATACTTTGAGCTGGTTCCAATGAGCTATAGATCACTTGATTTGGTTCAATGAGCACTGAGAAATGCTCCTTGGAAGTTGACAGACGTGGAGTAGGAAACTCAGACAAAACAGAGATGATGAATGTAACTATTTGTATTATATCATATGAATGTACATTCCCATTGGCTTGATAACCATAGCACAATGGTACTCAGAGGTGTAGGCTATGAAGTAGGCCTTACACACTCAAGAATGATACAGAATAGCCTCGGGATTTGAACTGAAGTAACCGCAACTTTTTGATTGCATCTTTTATAGAGAATGAGTTGAGATTTGAATTTGAATTCAAATTCAAATCTCCTATATTCTCTTCTCTAGAATTAAGGAGATATTCTCTCCAACCATACATTCTCTTTTCCACGACTAATGAAGTAGGTAAGTGACTAAAGTGATTACATATAAATGCTAAGTCATGTAGACTTTTACAAGGGGTAAAGAGGTAAGAACATCTAAGCATATGTTCATATGACCCTTGCTTCTAGTGAAGCCTTGATAAACTTTGTCCAAGCTAGTCTTCCATGATTCCAAAGTTCCAAGCCAATGTGTGAAGGCTTGCTATGCACCAACATTTATAACAATATATATATTTATATATTGTTTTTTTTTTTAATGTAAAGGAAGTTCGGCAATAGCCTACTCTCCTGGACTTGAATTAAATAAAGAAAAGTACAAGAGAAGGGGACTAGTGCCCACGGGACCCCCCAAATCCCACAAAGCAGGGGAAGCTTTTACAGAGCTTAGATGACATTACAAAGAAGGTTAATTACCCTCTCATCACCCTCATGTGGGGCCCACTTGGGTTTAAGCTTGTTATCGATCAAAAGGAGTACTTGATGATGCCTAAAGGGGGGGGATTTTTTACAGTTGACAATCCTTTTGCCAAGGAGGAACAGCGATTTCTCAATTGACCACTCCTTGGGGGAGTCACCGAAGTTGAAAGCACATCTTTCCCGCCAGATTTTCCATAGAACCTCCCCTCTGATGGCGTTGGGGCAGGTAAAGAAGATGTGTGAAACATCTTCGATAGACCGGTGGCAGCGTTTGCACCAGGGAGGGATCCCACAAATTTTGCTAGCCTTAAGGTTGGTCCAGATTCCGTGATGAAGAATTTGCCATAAGAGGACAGACTTTTTGATTTCTATGAGGGGGTGCCAGATAGCCATGAACTTCATGTCCCACCGAAGCCGCGTCCATGACAGGCACCACTTTTTGTTGAGGTTAACCTGATAGTCGATCGTTTGTTTGATGTTCGGGATTTTTGATAGACTATTCCCATTGTGCCATTTGAGACCAAGCGAGCTCGGCATGTCGTGTCCCATGAGAAGGCGAACTTTGTGTCGGTCCCAGGCAAGAAATCTGCTTTGCAAAGTGTTCCATTCTTCATGCGAAATGTTGATGCTAGGGTCAATATCCTCAAAGTTGATCCAGCGGTTGGTGTCTTGTTTCCAGAGATGTTTCCATTTTTTGAAGCCCTTGTTCCATAGCTTCTTGGCGTTTTGAATGTTCCAAGATTCCACACTCCGGATACCATGGATCGGAAATATTTATATATTGTTATTACTACTATAGTTAAATACATTAATTATACACACACACACACACATATATATATATATATATATATATATATATATATATATATATATTAATATATATATATAATATACGCATACATTATATATACATACACACACACACATATATATCAATATATATATATATATATATATATATATATATATATATATATATATATATATATATATATATATATATATATATATATATATATGTGTGTGTGTGTGTGTATGTATGTATGTATGTGTGTGTGTGTGTGTGTTTGTATGTGTGTGTGTGTCTATGTGTGTGTATATGTGTGTATGTGTATATATGTGTGTGTGCATGCATGTTGCTCTCTCTCTCTCTCTCTCTCTCTCTCTCTCTCTCCCCTACCTTAAAGGAGGCACAAATGTGCCAGGAGAAATACAATTATTTTTCTCATGAATCTAATAGCGACGTTAGAGCATTGTAGGTAGTTTTCCAGCATTGCCACTAGTGTTGATAATTAATGATTCTATTAGCGGTGGTTAAAAATAGCATCTCATAAGGGACGCTTGTCATCACTTATATACCACCACATAAGCAACATGGCCTACTTTTTTTCATTAGGACGCATCGCTACACCCCCACATTTCTAGTAGTGCATATACACATAATTTGTTTTGTTATTTATGTTTTGAATGTGTGAAACTTTCTTGCATTTTGCATCAATTC
>CM035424.1:93153067-93218067 GCA_020310875.1 Ceratopteris richardii | reverse complement strand
ATGGTTGAAGCACAGCCTAAAAGAGAGGATTAAGTAATAATTCTAAACCATCGCTCTTGGGGCAAGTTGTTAGCCCATCATACTCCCACACGATGGATCATGAGTTCAATTCCCATACTTACACTAGTTATGTGGCGTGCTTAGAGAAATACTTCCTTAGAGTCATTCACTGATTCTTCTGAATTGACAGTTATCCTCCTGAAAGACAACAAACAAGATTAACAAATGCCACGGTCATGAATCTAAGAATTTGCATCTCAGGTAATTATACGATGGATTTTGACTTCTAATTTATTTACATGCTTTCTTAATTCTTATGCAGTAATCAAGAGAGTTCTAAAAACATTGCGATCCCTATGAATTAGGTACAAAAGATCATTCTTTTTTAATACAAAGGTCTTGATATGATTCCTCGTTTTCTTTAATATTTCTAATACCTATATCCATACTTATATTTAGTCCTAATTTACTTATTTCATACGCCTACTTTAGAAGTTTATCCTGATGTGTTGCGAATTCCCTTTGTAGATTGAGAATATGACATAATGATAATGAAAGGACTCCTATGCTAATAGGCTAAGTAGGTTTTCTTCACGAAAAAGTAATTTAAAAAGCCATGGGTGAAAAAATAATGTGTCATGTCCTGCACCTTTTGAATCTTAATTTAACCATGTAGCTTAACCAAGTCTGGGGGTCCAAAATCTTGAATACCCATATTTTGACAATTTGGAGATGATGATGTATGCTATCCAATGAAGATTGTCAAATTCTTTAAGGATTTCAATTTTCATAAAATGTAAAGTTGAGAAAAGCTAGAATTCTTATTTGCATTTTCCCTTTTTAGCATAGATGGTGTTTTGATTCACCTTATTAGTACAATTCCTTCTCATGTGAATTGGAGAGATCTGCTTAATGAAGAGATTTTTCATCCTATACCACTCTACATCTTGAGTTGGGCTCTTACAAGGGTTAATTTTATGATTCTTATGCATGTAGAGAAAGTTGGTGTTCGCTCTTTTGAAGTTTTATTGGAAGCTCCTCAGCTGATATTTCTAAATCAAACCTTATCACTAGAAGGATGTTTGGAGTATAGATTTGTGTTTGCTTATGGCAGATGCACCTCTCAATCAAAATCCTTATCTTCTAAACCATCTTCTTATTTCTTTCGGAATCCATCTTTCCTTGTTCCTTTATTGTTCCTTCTATTTAATGTGCTTATGACATGGAGTAGTGTACTTTCCTGTGCAATTTAGACGACTTATTAATCTCATTTTACCTTCAATTTCTGCATCAATCCAAAAGCTCTCATACTTTTCTTCTGATAAGGAAATGTTTTCCTCTTTGTTTTGTATAGGAATCTTGCAAGGATAATCTACATTACAACATATGAGCCTTATACTGAAAAAACTATTGGCGAAAATACACATGGCCAATATGGTGGCAATGTTGATATAAACATCAGTACAATAACACCAGTATACGATCCAGTAAAGGATGTTGGTATGTATGTCGATATGAAGCACCATTGTAAGTCTCGATATTATACCATAGATATACACATCAGTATTGATCGGCTACGAGCACCGGTATACAGGCCCGAATGGTGAATGGTATAAGCATTGGTCAGTTGATCATTTAAGCCTCGATAATTCCTTAAGAATACTAATGCCTATACCAAAATCTATATCAAGGACCATATCTGTAATTTTTTTTTGGGCATAGTGTAGTCTCCCTTGTTCCAACAACATGAAAATGTTGTTATGTAGCAAAGGACAAGACACTCTGTCCAAAAAAAAACCAAATACATGTTGTGCCTTAGTGGTTGCCAATTTAGGGTTTAGATGTTTGGCAACAAAAACAAGATTTGATAAAGAAAAACACATTGTCGAAGATAAAAAGAGATATGTAGGAGCACAATGAACCATAAACCATGTACAAGAGAGATATTCCATACGTGAACCATGTACAAAAGAGATATTCCATAAATGAACCATGTACAAAATTGTGGCAAACCATTGCCACATATGAGCCAAATACAATATGTGGCAAACCACTACCATATATGAGCCAAATATAAAATGTGGAAAACCACTGCCATATGTGAACCAAATACAAAACATTGGCATGACATTCCATATATGAGACAAATACAAAATTGTGGCACACCCCTACCATACATAAAAGCATTGGGATCAAAACATATATATCTCTAGCCCTGCAGCAAAGCACATTCATGAAATCAAAAAAAATGAAACCATGTTTATAAAGAACAATTGCAAATGCTAAACCAAGTTCAAAAGCTCACCTCATGGTAGATTGTTCCATGAAATGACTACATTGCATCCCTCCAAGTCTTACAACAATGCAACCAACCCATGAGGATGTTGTCGTTTTAGAGCAAGACGCATTGCCAACTCCTAAAACAAATATGCAAAACAAGAGATCAACAAACATGTCGTGCTTAACATAAGTAAGTTCATTCATCAAAAGAATACGCACAAACTTGTGATGCATCATGTCATAACCCGCACTACCCAAATGTGATGCTCTCACCACATCTAGAAGTGTGGCCGCCACATCCCCTATTTATGATGGCGGTCAGGAGTCTACTATTGCTCATCACAAAACCTCTCCCACTACTCAATGTCTAGACATACAAGCTCTAATAAGCCTACTCTAAAAGCGTGGAGAGCCTCTGATCCTCAATGCTACATCACCTCATGTGTTATGTGTAATATCCACTCTGAGCTGGTAACCGATGCCTAAGTGCTGGCAAAAACTTGTGATAGATCACATCAACGATGTAATTCTTAGGATCCTTATCTTATGCAATCCCCTTGACCATGATAGAGTGCCCAAACTATATTATATACAACTTTTGTATCCGATGATGCAAAAGCCGGGGGGGGAAAAAACCTCGTAAAGAGGGAAAAAAGTGCCCCGACGGTCCTAGAGTGTTCACACACATCACTACCTAAATATATCAACAAATGCCCCCTAGGAGTGATGCGGTGAACAAGTAGCTGGCACTCATGTATAAGGAAGTGCCAAGCTATGTGGAAATCACTCCACAAAAGGAAGTAAGCCCAAAGCTTTGCGGAAAGCTTCAAACTTCTCCCTAGGCAGAGCCTTCGTGAAAAGGTCTGCAATGTTCTCCGGCGTGGGCACATATGCCAAGCTGATCTCCCCAGCAGAGAACCTCTCCCTGACATAATGATAATGCACCTCAATGTGCTTAGTGCGAGCATGGAACACAGGGTTCATCGCAACTACCAATGCGCTCTAACTGCCAGTGAAGATGGTGGTGGCAGAAGACTGACCAACACCCAAATCAGCCATAAGGTGTCTAAGCCACACACACTCAACAGTCGCTGTGAAATCTGCCCTATACTCAGCCTCACAATTGGAAGTGGCCACAATAGGCTACTTCTTGCTCAACCAAGATATACATGAGCTACCAAGCATGAAGCAAAAGCCACTAGTGGACATACGAGTGTGATATCAACCAGCCCAATCAGAGTCAGAAAAAGCATGCAAATCTGTCGGTCGTGATTCCCCTTTGGGATAAAACAACCCAAGTAGCCAAGTACCACTCAAGTAGCGAAAGATACGCTTAACCACCTACCAATGCTTGACTCCTGGGCAATGCATAAACCTGCTCATCTGTGAGACAACAAACTGAATATCTAGCCAAGTAATGCATAAGTAAATCAAGCATCCAATAGCCTCTTGATAGAGAACAACATCAAATGCATAGCAATAGACTGTCAATATATTTCATTTGACACAAAGCCATTCCACCATCAACGTGCATAAACTGAATGCCCAAATAATGATGCAAATGCCCCAAATCAAACATCTCAAATGAGGCATGCAAATCAGCCTTAAAATCAGCAATATGCCTCTCATAAGGACCAGCGAGGAGCATGTCATCAACATAAACCATAATGATCAGAAGTACATCATTAGCACGCTTAACATATAAGGTGCTTTCAGTTGGACTGTTATCAAAACCATGTGCAATCAGATATGCATGTATCTTTTCATACCAAACACGTGGTGCTTGCTTTAAACCATATAATGCCTTCTTTAACCTGCACAACTGGTTCTCATGCCCTTTTTGCACAAAGCCACAGGGCTGAAGAACATACACTTCTTCATGCAAGTCACCATTCAGAAATGCAGTTTTAATGTCCAACTGATGTACATTCCAACCATGATGGGCTACAAGTACACAGATGCTCCGAATAGTAGTCATACGGCATGTAGGTGCAAAGGTCTCATCAAAATCAATGCCTCTTTCCTGTGCATAACTGTTTGCAACAAGCCTAGCCTTATACTTGTCAACTGTACCATCAGGTTTACGCTTCAACGTGTATACCCACTTAGTGCCAATGGCCATTTTGCCAGGAGGCAAGTCACATAAAGACCAAGTACCATTCTTCATTGTTGCATCATATTTAGATTTCATAGGAGCCATCCAATTTTTTGAATTTTGTGCTTCGTCAAACGAAACAGGCTCAATCTTATCACAGAGACTAGATGCAGCCATAGCATAGCAATCTGATGCAAAAGAGGCACTGTGATAGCCTGATCAAGTACGCTATGATAGAGGTGCATCTAATTTGCTATCACGCAAGGTCTGCACCAACCATTTTGGCATAGTTCTTGCTTGCTCAACATCAGCTCTCTCATCAATAAGTGCATCATGTAAATTTGCATCATAAATGGAATGATCTACATCATCACATGAAACCTGCGAAGGCTGAGAAGTTGCCTCATTAGGACCAGCACTAGACTCCACCTATAAAAAGAGGCAGCAAAGTATCATACATGTCTTTGGAGCTAATAGATGTCTCCTTAGTACATGAAAGCAATTGCTGAATAGCATCCTCCACAAAAACAACATCACGGCTAACCAAAATGCGTTTAGTCTGTGGATGATACAGACGTTAGCCTTTACTTTCAGAACTGTACCCAACAAAAATGCATTTTACTAATTTATCATCCAATTTTCTATGATGTTGTTCGGGCACTAATGCATATGCCAAACATCCAAAAACACCAGATGAGCAACAGATGGCTTGCAATCATTCCAAGCCTCATACGGAGTGATAGACTGCAGCTCTTTAGTGGGACACTTGTTTAGTACATATGCTACACACATGATAGCCTCAAGCCAGAAACTATGTGGTAAGGCCTAACTCTTGACCATACACCTTGCCATCTCCATAAGAGACCTGTTATTTCGTTTAGCAACTTCATTCTATTGAGGTGTATACGGCACTGTACACTGGTTTTTGTCCCATGTTCAGCCAGAAATGCATTAAAATCAGAAGACATATATCCCCCCCCCCCTCGATCTGAACGGAGGGTGCCCATTTTACATGCTAACAGATTTTCAGCCAAAACCAAAAATTGTTTGAAGCACATGAACACTTCGGACTTTGCCTTCAATGGATATACCCATGCATGCCTGGAAAGATCATCAATGGAAGTCACGAAGTAAAGATAATTTCCAAAAGAAGGTGTCTGCATAGGACCACAGACATCACTATGTACAAGCTGCAATTTCTGAGTAGCCCAAACTGAACCATCTTTTGGAAATGAGGAACACTGCATTTTGCCCAAAATACAGGCTTCACAAACATGTTTTCCAGGTGCCTCAAGTTTGGGCAAAGAGGACACCATTTCATATTTCTATAGGCGTAGCAAACTAGCAAAATTCAGATGACCAAAGCGTGCATGCCAAAGCTTTGCATCTGACATAGCCTAAGAATCATGTACTGCACATGCCAAATCACTTACAGATCTTTCATAGTCTATGAGATTATACAACCCACGACATAAAATGCCAGAAGAAATAATCACGTCGCCATTTGATAGATCATGAACTGTACACCTGTCATCAACAAATTTCATAACCAAGCAAATCTTGGCTAGTCTACTGCAGACATGCACTGTTCATGAGAAGATGGGTCAAAACTGCAGACAGTAGTAAACGCCCATTCTTCTTCCTGCACAAGATTGGTAGACTCTGTTTTTGGTGTAGATGCTTCTACAACAACCATTCCAACCTCTTTCTTCTTTGCCTCTTTAGCAACCAGTTTTGGACAGTTCTTTATGATATGATCATTCCATTAGACAGTACTTACAAGACAATTTCTGCTTTTTTGATTTCTTCTCATCTTTATCTTCCTTCTTCGAATGTGCAAGATTAGCAAATTTCTGCTTACTAGTTGAAGAGCTCCATTTTCCTTTGCCCTTTTGACTAGCCAGGAAAGCTTGATCTACAACTTGCATAATGGACCTGTTCTACCTAGACTGATCTTCCTGCAACAGAATAGAGACTAACTCCTTAAATGATAAGGCATTTTGATTGCCTTTCATCATCAACCGAAGAGTAGAAGCAAAACTCTGATATGAATCAGGAAGACCATTCAGAACGGTCTGCACAAGTGAGCTATCTGGTATAACCTCATCAGCAGAAATCAGCTGTTCCTTCAGGTCTTTGATCTTCGTTAGTAAACTCTCCATAGAATCACCTTCATTCATGTGCTCACTCTCCAACTGTTTTCGGAGGTAAGAACCACGAACCTCATTCCTAGCTTGCTACAATGTGCTAAGTGTATCCCAAGCATCCTTAGCTGTTCTGCAAGAGTGAATGTGAGGAATAATGGCATGTTGTCGGGAAGAAGGAGGTCGAGCGAATGGGAAGAGTCGGTGCTGGGGTTGGATCAGGCCCCTTTACTGGTGTGCGTCATTCCCGCTGTCCTGCGAGCAGTGTCTGCGTGCTGGGTGCCTCGCCTATACTCTCTAGAGTGTGTGTGATCCTCGTAGGGCCCGTGCCCCTCGGAAGTGACAAGATGTGTGTGGGTAGGCATGAGACCATAGGCGTCGGGAAAGAGACAATCGGATATCGCAGTAATACACGGAATGCACCGGATTGGTATGCAAACAAGCTCAATGATATAATGGAAATGTAACCAAAAGCGTCCAATCAAATCTCGGTAATACAGTGATGCCTGCTATAGTGCGGGTCTGTGATCCAAAAATCCGCTACAGTGCGGAACAGGCGAATACAAATATATGCCACAGTGCGGATCGGCTGAATACAATATGACGTAGGCCTCCTGCTACAGTGCAGGAAGTCGCCCTCGTGTCTCGACAATCTTCAAAACTTTTGCGGATAGGTCTTTTCTCCACTCCTTCACAGGTTAGAG
The DNA here is from genome assembly GCA_020310875.1 of Ceratopteris richardii. Lineage (NCBI taxonomy): Eukaryota > Viridiplantae > Streptophyta > Polypodiopsida > Polypodiales > Pteridaceae > Ceratopteris > Ceratopteris richardii. The sequence goes on along the minus strand of CM035424.1, from coordinate 93,210,844 downwards.
GCAAGATGGATCCAAAGGCAGAAAGGTGTGTATTTATTGAATATGACAACAATCAAAAGGGTTACAGGTTATACAACCCTACCAACAAAGGATTCTTGGTAAGCAGAGATGTAGTTTTTTATGAAAACAATTCATGGTATGAAGATTCATGCAGGAAGGTCAATTTACCATATGATCTTGAAGAAGATTTTCCAAAGCTTGGTAGAGAACAACCGATGATTGAAGAACAAGACACCTCAGAGGATGATGAAGAATCTCAGATGGAAAAGGTCAAAGCATGGAAGTCTAAAGGTAAAGCAAAATTGCAGGAACTTGGACATGAGGCAGAATCATCACATCATGGCCTAAGAAGATCTATGAGGGAAAAGAAAAAACCAAAAAGGTATGGGTTTGACACCTCATTAGTAACTAAACATTCTATCTACATAGCACAGGACATAAACCAAGAGGATCCATCATCATTTGAAGAGGCCAAAGCAAAATCAGAATGGAAGCATGCAATGAAGGAAGAGATTGAAGCACTTGAGGAAAACAACACTTGGGATTTGGTTCCCAAGACTTCATTTATGAAGGTAATAGGCTCAAGATGGGTCTATAAACTCAAGAAGAATTCTGATGGTTCCATTAACAGGTATAAGGCAAGGCTTGTAGCAAAAGGCTTTGCACAAACTCAGGGAATTGATTATGAGGAGACCTTCTCTCCTGTGGCAAAGATGCCTACTATTAGGGTTTTGCTTAGTATTGCCTCTTCCAAGAATTGGAAGATACTTCAACTCGATGTAAAGAATGCATTCTTGAATGGTTGGATAACAGAAGAGGTATATGGGGCACAACCACCTGGTTTTGAGAATCAAGTTTATCATGATTATGTGTGTAAACTTAATAAAGCATTGTATGGTCTTAAGCAAGCTCCAAGAGCTTGGAATTTTAGGCTTGTTTCATTCTTGCAGGACAAAGGCTTTCAACCAAGCAAGGCAGATCCTTCACTCTTTATTAAAAAGAGTAATTGAGAGATCATCTACCTATGTGTATATGTAGATGATATTATATTGACAGGAAATGATGTAGATGGTATGAAGAAGATCAAAGATCAGATGAGAGAAGAGTTCAAGATAAGTGATTTGGGTTCACTTACCTACTTCCTAGGTTTGGAAGTTGTCTACAAAGATCATGGTTTGTTTCTTACTCAAAGAAAGTACATTAAGGACATGTTGGAAAAATTCAAGATGCAAGATTGTAAGATTGCAGGTACTCCAATGGAGGTCAATCACAAATTGAGCTCACATGAAGGTGAACTCATAGAGGACATCACATCATATCAAAGTCTAGTGGGTAATCTCAACTATGCCACATTGACGAGAGTAGATATATGTTACAGTGTGAGTGTGCTAAGTCAATTTATGCACACACCAAGGAAACCACATATGGATGTTGCCAAAAGGATTCTCAAGTATCTCAAAGGAACCATAAATGAAGGACTTTATTATCTGATGCAGATTGGGCTAGCTCCAAGAAAGATAGAAGGAGCACTTCAGGTCATCTTACCTTTGCAGGTTCAAAGCTTATTTCATGGTCATCCAAGAAGCAACCCACAGTTGCTCTCTCTTCTACTGAAGCTGAATACAAGGACTAAACATATGGCTGCTAATCCTATTTTTCATGCAAGGACTAAACATATTGAAGTTCATTATCACTATGTACGAGAGAAGGTTCTAAGCAAAGATATTCAAATATCATATGTTTCCACTCATCAACAATGTGCAGATATTCTAACCAAAGCATTGGATGGTACAAAGCTTTGCAAGTTCAAAGCCATGATTGGTTTGGAGGTAATCTTGGAAGATTGAAGACCTCAAGCATACTTGGCTTGAGGGGGAGCTGTTGGAGCAAGTCTATGACAAGCCTAAGTATTGGCTTGAGTCCCACAAAGTCATAGAAGAAGCTTTAAAATTAAGACTATGCAAAGTTCACTTGTGAACTACCTCTTGTAACTTTTGAAGAGTTTACTTAATGTAAAAGTGAGAGAATCTTAAGTGGTTGAGTCCACTTGATCAAAAAGAGAAAGAGGAGCCACGAATTCGTGATTTGTGGTAGATAGAGAATCAAATCAATCACAAATTGATTGGAGAGTGATTGAGGGAAGTTAGCCTCCCAAACTCAACTATAAATAGATGGCTGTTTTAGTCGTGGTTAGAGAGACCTATGTGAAGACCTCCAAGAGCTGAGCTTTATGCCATATCAAGGTGTGATTACAAGTCACACATATGTATCAGTAAGTCCATTGTAATGTACAAGCAATATACTTTCATTTTCATGATCATTTGAGTTCATATTTCCATGTTCTTGTGAAGTGTACTACTCACTATCATATCTCTCAGTTTTCTCAGTCAGATTGCAGAGATGGTTTCTCTGAGCTTGGTGCATCATTTTCAGTGATTTAACTTGGTAAAGTTAGCTCTATAAGTCTTATATATGCTCATCAATTTTCATTCCATTTGGGTATTGCAATCGTCAGTTATATTCAGTTGAAGTCAACCTTGTCTGTCATTTTCACTTCTCTGTCAGGTACCCAACTTTTTTACTCATCTTATAAGAGCTGTTTCTCAGTGTGTACTTATCCAAATTCAATGATTTAAAGCTTGTTGGATTCACCTAATTGTCTAGTATAAGGATGAAAATTTTCATAATCATTGGATTCTTAAATCGGGAGTTATGTGCATTTTGCGGGTCACTGGTCTCAAACTATAGCAGCCCATCAAAATCGGGATGATGTCATTAGTTGCTAAACATCATTCTCAGTGTGTGGTTCATTATTTTTGATGAGATTACTTTTGAAAGTTAGATCTTTAAGATAACTAGATGTCCGCAAGAGGAAATCTAATTGCTACTGTGCTCAGAGAATTATGCAAAACACTGGACAGGTGTATGAACCAAAAATAGCAAGTTCTTCACCTCTGAGCTAACTCCAACTTATCTGTTTTGATCTATCTTTTTGTGAGTGATCTTCCAAGGTACATAGGGTGTCTAATACATCTATTGGCAAGCTAAGAGAGCCCACCACATACTCATGGAGTTCATTTGGCTGGTTTAGATCAAGGATTTTGCAACACCTCCTTCGGGTCCTACTATTCATTTCTTACGAGATCTTACCTCCATATGTATCATGATTTATGAAGAACCTTCATACTCAAGCCAGCTTATATGTGTGTGCATGTTGTTAGTGTGTTGTGATGGGCTAGTAGGCGGGTGGAACCACCTTGTTCGGGTGATCAAGGCCACGAGCCATAGCTAGTTTCGTCGTAGGCCTGACCTATTTGTTATCATGCGCCTGCATGGGTCGATAGGCAGGTGGAGTCACTCTGGCCGGGTGGCCAGAGCCATGAGCTGATGTCGATTTCATGTAGGGCTGATGTTGTGTATGTCGTGCGCTATGTCGGGTCGGCAGACAGGTGGGATAAACTTGGCCGGGCGGACAAGTCCATGAGTCGCACCCGACTTCGACATAGGCAGATTTGTGAAATAAAGATAAAAAGAATAAATACTGAGCTGAGATGAAGTGAAAAAGTAAAGAAAGAGGAAAAGAAAAATGAAAAAGAAAAAGGAAAAGGAAAGAGATCAAATGGAGGGTTGGAGAGTAGGAGATAATAGTGGGAATCGAGGTATATTCTACAAACAGAGCTAGTAGTCATTTGTCAGATTGCGGACGCAGAAACATAGTATGATATTTGTGAAGCTTGAATCTACCTAATTTTCTAAAATTCATACTAATCTTTATAAAGCTGCACGGAGTGCATGAAGTCATCCTTGATTTTTGAAAAGAAAAACATAAAAAGTAAAAACATTTTTCAAAAGAACCCTGATACGCTTCTATTGAATTTTGCAGGTTGGCCCATCGAGACGATGTGCAGGTTTAGTGGGGGCAAATGTCGAAATGGAATCCCAAAGGGAGTGTGCATTGTTTTGTTTCTCGAAATTGATTGATTTTTTGTGTGGTGTTTGCACTGAGAAAGTATTGGAGTGTATTGAAATCAGGTACATGCATGTCCATGTACAAATCCATAGTTGTGGTGAATGCTTCCCACTTGTCATCTGCCTTCAAGCCATTGATGACCTGCCTTACAATTTGCTCTTCATCTATTACCTCTCCAATGCTTCCCAACTGATCCGCTATGTCCTTGAGCTTTGTGACAAAATCAATCACATTTTTTTTGGGAGCCTTCTTGAGAGTTGTGAAATCCAGCCATAGTTGATGCTTCCTAGCTTTAGTACTTTAAGAGAAGAAGGCTTCAAGTGCATCCCACACTCCCTGAGATGTCTTACAACTTCTAATGCGAGGCAACAAAAAATCTGAGATAGAGTTGAGGAGATAAGACCTTGCAAGTGCATCCTTGGAGCACCATGTGCTCAATCTTTCTTGCTCTTCTTGTGTTGGTTGACTTTTGTTCCTGAAACTTGGCATAACTTCATCTCCAGCCACCTAACCATATGAACTTCTACCTTGGAGATAAGCTTCCATTCTTAATGACCAAGCTGAGTAGTTACCTCTGTCCAATTTGTCAATTGATGAAGGAAATCCATCTGCCATGTTGTCCAACCTTGCTCTGATACCACTGTGAAGAGATGGATAGGTATGTGCTTGAAGATGAAGAGGTGTTGCAAAATCCTTGATCTACGCCAGCCAAATGAACTCCAGGAGTATGTGGTGGGCTCTTTTAGCTTGCCAATGGATGTATTAGACACCCTATGTACCTTGGAAGATCACTCACAAAAAGATAGATCAAGATAGATAAGTTGGAGTTAGCTGAGAGGTGAAGAACTTGCTATTTTTGGTTCATACACCTGTCCAGTGTTTTACATAATTCTCTGAGCACAACAGCAATTAGCTTAATTCCTCTTGGGGAAGTCTAGTTATCTTAAAGATCTAACTTTCAAGATTAATATCATAAAAAATAATGAACCACACACTGAGAATGATGTTTAGCAACTAATGACATCATCCCGATTTTCACGGGCTGCTATAGTTTGAGACCAATGCATAGCAAAATGAACATAACTCCAGATTTAAGAATCCAATGATTATGAAAATTTGTAGTCCCATACTAGACAGTACACTAAATCTAACAAGATTTAAATCATTGAATTTGGATAAGTACACACTGAGAAACAGCTCTGACAAGATGAGTACAAAAGTCGGGTACCTGACAGAGAAGTGAAAATGACAGACAGGGTTGACGTCAACTGAATATAACTGAAGATTGCAATACCCAAATGAAATGAAACTTGATGAGTATATAGTAGACTTATAGAGCTAACTTTACCAAAAAAATCGCTGAAAATGATGCACCAAGCTCAGAGAAACCATCTCTGCAATCTGACTGAGAAAACTGAGAGATATGGCAGTGAGTAGTACACTTCACAAGAACATGGAAATATGAACTCAAATTATCATGAAAATGAAAGTATATTGCTTGTACAATACAATGGACTTACTTATACATATGTGTGCCTTGTAATCACACCTTGATATGGCATAAAGCTGAGATCTTGGAGGTCTTCACATAGGTCTCTCTAACCACGACTAAAAGATCCATCTATTTATAGTTGAGTTTGGGAGGCTAACTTCCCTCAATCACTCTCCAATCAATTTGTGATTGATTTGATTCTCTATCTACCACAAATCACGAATTCGTGGCTCCTCTTTCCCTTTTTGATCAAGTGGACTTAACCACTTAAGATTCTCTCACTTTTACATTAAGTAAACTCTTCAAAAGTTACAAGAGGTAGTTCACAAGTGAACTTTGCATAGTCTTCATTTTAAAGCTTCTTCTATGACTTTGTGGGACTCAAGCCAATACTTAGGCTTGTCATAGACTTGCTCCAGCAAGAGTCCCACTCACTAAGCATTCAAATCAATCAGTATATACATGCACTTGGTCTAAGCATGCCATCACATTCCCAAGATTTCACTTTCAAAGTCTCTAGTCTGCTAACTGATTTCATTCATATAATTTCTAGTCACTCATGCTTCATGCAAACCCATAATAGATATTTGCTATCTTTATTCTACATGATTTTCTTAAATCCATACATATCTTAATCACACACATCAATGTAATGCATATGCTCTTTCAGAAAGAAAACCAAACTCAAATTGGAAACATTTCACCTGATCATTTTATCCATCTTTATCATTGATTGATCCAGCTTTTCTTCATCTTCATGATCTATCATTCTTCATCAGCATCAGCATCATTATCATCAGTATCGTCGAGTATCATCATCATCATCAATCATTATAATCATCTTATTTCATGATCATCAATCATCATCATCTTCATCCAACAACTCTTGATCATTCTTATGCATTTTCATTATGAATCTTCTTTAATCATCATTCAAGATTTGCAAATATATCTTGGAAAGTTAGATTTTTAGTTCTCTTATTCTTCTTCAAACTCTTAGAAGGCTTCGTAGTTGTCCTTGCATTTTCCTCAATTTGCTTGATAATATCATCAAGCAATTGTTTTTCTGCTTTGTTAACTCGCTTACTAGGTTTTATATCTTCTTGAATTTCTTCTTTACTCTCTTCATGTTTAATTTGTTTATCAAAGTTTAATTGGGATTGTAATTTTGCAACTTTCTCTTGATCAAAAAGATTCTCATTAGTTAAACTTTTTGGATCAAATGACACATATACATCTTGCTCTTTCTTTGATTTCTTTTGCATTTCTCTATTAGATTCTCTTCTATGGTCAATTTCTATTTGTTCTCTCAATATCTATTCAATATTATGTTTCTCGACCTTGATTTGTCTACCTTTGGTTTCTTCAATAGATTTCTCTTGACTCTCACTAGATAGCATTCTCCTTCGTTCATTAGATTTATTATTCTCAAGGTCTTTTGGTTTCCATATCTTCTTATTTGACTCTGATCTAGGTTTGGTCTCTTTGAAATATTTCTTCATTCCACCTCTTCCTACATTCAAATGCAAAGGGGATTCATCTTGAAACTTATAAATTTTAGCTTCATGTTCCCTCACTAGTTTATGTTTGCATGCACTTTCATATGCCAAACAATCCCAAAACGTATGTCCATACTGATCGCACCAAAAGCAACGTATAGGTCTCTTCTCAACCCGACTTGATTTTCTAGGTATCACTCTAGGTGTGGATCTTCTAAGACCTAATGACTGTTTGTGTGCAGATATGCCTTGGACTTTTACCTCACGCATTCAATACTTCTAGGTCATTAACTTGGTTTGTCAACAGGTCAACCTTATTTCTCAATTTGGAAATCTCAGAATCCATTTCATTTTTTAGGTCTTTAATACATATGCCCATTAACTGAATAGTATCTAATATTGCATTTATAGTTTGCATTAGGGTCATAACAATAACAAACTTTGATTTTCTAGATTCATTCGTGTTGAATTCTATTTCCTTAATTCGCTCTTCATATCTCCTAAACTATTCCTCAATCATTTTGTTCATTTTCTTTTATGATCTAACCTGAGAAGTGGATTCTTAATCTATGCCTCAATGAAAAAGTACACACTCGTATGATCAAAACTGATGCAAAAAGTGGATGATCAAAGTCAGGCAGTAAAACAGTCTTTCTCTTTAAAGTGCGTGGAATCAATGCAAATAATTCAAATAACTTAAAATGCTGGTACCTGGAATATCCGATCTGACACCGATGTATCTGTCTTTTCAAGGAGTGGGTGACGTGACGAGGATCACCAGGCAACCGCCTCGCTTCACGTCGCGTTCAGTGTGTCGGGAAGAAGGAGGTCGAGCGAACGGGAAGAGTCTGCACTGGGATTGGATCAGGCCCCTTTATTGGTGTGCGTCGTTCCCGCTCTCCTGCAAGCGGCGTCTGTGCGCTGGGCGCCTCGCCTATACTCTCTGGAGTGTGTGTGATCCTCGTAGGGCCCCTGCCCCACAGAAGTGACGAGATGTGTGTGCGTAGGCGTGAGATCGTAGGCGTCAGGAAAGAGACAATCGGATACCGCAGTAATACATGGAATGCACCGGATTGGTATGCAAACAAGCTCAATGATATACTGGAAATGTAACAAAAGTGGTCCAATCAAATCTCGGTAATACAATGATGCGCCGTATAGTGCGGGTCTGTGATCCAAAAATCTGCTATAGTGCAGAACAGGTGAATACAAATATATGCCACTGCTACAGTGTGGATCGGCCGAATAAAATATGATGTAGGCCTCCCGCTACAGTGCAGGAAGTCACCCTCGTGTCTCGATAATCTTCAAAACTTTTGTGGATAGGTCTTTTCTTCACTTGGGTCTTCGGTCTTCAATCAGCAATTCTTTACTTCATATAATCCTCCAATATCATCAACCGCTCGAACCTGAGGGAAGATCCGCGAGGAAGTTCAACGGGGAGGATCGTTAGAAAAAAACTGAGATTAGTTCTTTTGAGAATAACACACTCATTTAAAGAATTAATTTCTCTATTTCACTTTAATTTGCTTTTTGAATTTTCATTTTCTTAATTTATAAACTAACAATAAACACGAAAAAATCATTATCGACTTTTGTTTGTTTCACATTTTGGTTTCTTTTACCTCCCATATTTGAACACCCTAATTTCGGTACATGTGCTTAATTGAACTTAAACATGCTGTGGGGCAAGGTTCACCATAAAGAAGGGATCCAAAACGCATGCTTCATCTTTCATTAATTCCATCATAAGAATTATATTCTTGCACGCTCATGAAATATATGCTTACATGTAAATGTCCACGAAAATCAATTGACTCGATCCGTTGGATTATTTCTATTTTGTGTCTTTTCTATAGTAACTTCTCTAACTTAGTCTTTCTGTCTATGCGATTATCAACAACGTCCTTGGCTCATCTCTCCTAAAACACCTATGTGCATCTGTCATCACACATCAGTACCTCGCTCTCTCTCTCTCTCCTCCGATGACCAGAGCATCCATCTTTCTGCGCGCATGCTTCAGAATCTCTCTCTCTGTCGCATTTTATTGCGACGTCGCCCGACAGGCCACAAAGTCTAGTCTCTCTCTCTCTTTGCGCTGGCAGTAGCCCACTGCTAATCCCTCCAGTGTTGAGTCCTGACATACAGGCCTCTCTCTCCTCTCACGTGCAGGAGCTATCTGCAGTGCCGATCTTTCCCGACATCTCTCTCTCTCCAAGCGCGCAATGACTTCTCTTATCAGCAACCGGTTGTCTCTATCTTCTCAATGCACCGCCGTCCACTCTCTACAATTTTAGCCGAGATTCTCTCTGGTCTCTCTCATCACCAAATTGACCCACGTGCGTGCACCTTCTGCCATCAGATGCGATAGGTCTCTCTCTCGGCGTGGCGACACAACAAAAATGCTCTCTCTCATCACCAGCGATGTCGGCAGTCAGCCACCAATAGTGCACCTCTCTTGGATTCACAACGCCATCAAAGAGTCACCTCTCTCTAGACGTCACGCGCACTCACATGCCGTATTAAGTTCTACCCTCTATCGTCGTCTGCCACGTAAGCTATGGTTTTCTCTCCCCATCAATTGCTGAGCCACCAAATCCTCTGAGCATGGCCACCCGATTCTCTCTCTTGTGACCAGTCTAGAGCACCTACACAACCGTCGTCCCTCCTTAGCATGACGCAGCCAACATCCCTCTGTTGCATGACATAGCCAATCTCTCTCTAGGTCTGATTGGCAGCCATATGGCTTTTTCTCTCTCTGTCGACTATAGCGCAGAACTCTGAGCTCTTGTCTCTCTCTCTGTGCATCGTGTAGCACCGTCAACAGTGGCAGGATGAAATCTCGCTCTCTCTCCTCACGCCGGACAGCCAACGCTGACAAACCTCTCTCTACGTCAGCCTACTCACAGCGCCGCCATCCATATCAGTCAACTGCCTAATGTCTCTTTCTACCGTGCTCTGTGTGCCCTTGAAGTATTTTAATTGAACTATGATTCTAATGAAAAGGAGTATAGAGAGATAGACAATCATACAAAATCTTTTCCTCCTCTGTGTCACATAATAAAACTAGCAATTATCCAAGATGAGCTTGCCTGGCTATGGCGGCCACTCACGTCCTTTCTGAATCTTTTCTCTCTAAATGCATTACTTTAAAGTATAAGCAAGAACATGAATCAACAAGTAAAGACATGGAGCATACCTGAGGAAAGATCCGCTAAGAAGTTCAACGGGGAGAAATAGATGATGTCTAGACACCTATTTATAGGTTTCCCCCTGTCTAGGACTTCTCTAGAATCTTCTAACCTCCTTACTCAACTTTCCAATTTCAAACCACCATGCATGTTCATTTACTACTTTTGGAGAATCACAGCTCTTATTTCTAATTTTGCTTTTTCTCCTTTTTTTATTTAGTTTTGGTTTCACACTGTGTATATACAGATTAATTAATTCATAAGGGTTTGACCTATGGTAAACGTCAATTCCAAGGGTCTAAGCTAGGGATTTTGGCCGGCAAATCAGGGTTTTGATCACAAGCAAGTCAAACACATTAATCCAAGGGTTTATTTATAGTTTGGACCTAAACTCCAAGGGTTTCCAAGGGTTCAAGTCCGGTTTTCCTAGGGTAAACCCACATTTTCAGTCAATTTTAAGGGTCAAACCTAAGGGTTTATGGATTCAAAAGCTAGCATCATGGGTATTTACAAATATACAAGCCTAATCAACAAGAATCACATGGTTCCGCATCTCCCAGTCAATCAAATGGACCAAAACATGTACAATTTTTACCACTTTCTCAGTGCAAACACCACACAAAACTCATAAAATCAATCAATTTTGAAAAAAAAACAATGCACACTCCCTGCGGGATTTCATCCCGACAACGTTTGATAAACAAAGCGATTAATGCATGTGCCTGGGCATCTCTGCCATCCCAATGAATCTGCTTTGTAGTAGGTGCAGCAAAAACCGAAGCACGAACAGGAATATGCAGAATATCATCACGTTCGACACCTTCTGCATCAGCTTCAGTACCTACAGTTCTAACAATTGCAGGTGTGATAGGATGTTTTTCGACACCCCGCACAATGTTCCATAGTCCTTTTGCAACCAACACATGTCGCATCATATAAACCCATAACGGGTAGTTGGTACCATCCAACTTATCCTCAACATCCAATATACGGAATACATCACTGCTTTCAGCCATGGCCGGTGACTAAAATATCTTGATGTAGAAAATTGACTGTATTTCAAAAAGTTGAACAGAACTACCCAGACAAATTCCACTAAACCTGTAGCAGACTTTGAGACGCTTATACTGGCAAACAAAAACTGGTATATACCTTTGGCACAAAAAGACGAAATAGCTTGCACAAGCACTGTGATAGTGCATTTGGAGGCCGAAACGAGCTCAGATCGCGATTTCGGCACCACAGAAGAAGTTTTTTTTATCTCGAAAACACGCTGAGTATGCTCACCAAAATTCGTGTGATTCTGAAACTGCAATTGGAGGAGTGTCGACGACGCCCTAAATGAAGCGACGACCTGCTCTGATACCAATTGTTGGAGATAGACGTCTGCGAAAGCACGTGAACAGCACAAGGAAGGAGAAGAAGCTTGGAGCACAACACATAATACTGAATATATTACTAGAGAATGTACAAAGATAAGTAGCCCATTAGGGCAATAGGTGTATATACAAGCCGAGGGAAAAAAGCCTCCTAAAGAGGGAAAAAAGTGTCGCGGCGGTCCTAGAGTGGTCACACACATCACTACCTAAATATATCAACATTAACATCATCAAGTGGTTCACCTCCATGAGAACTCAGTTTATGGTTGAGTTCCATAGGATTACCTATAATTTTAGTGTTCTCCATCTTAAACCTTACCAACATATCATGTATGAGCTTCCTTTGTGTGATAAATATACCAAAATTTATCTACACAATCTCTAAGCCAAGAAAGTAGGTTAATAAACCAAGATCACTGATTTTAAATTCTTTCATTAATTGAGCCTTGACCTAATTGATGCCATTAGCATCATTCCTTGTAATACTGATTTCATATACATAGAAACATAAGTAGGTAACTTCTGATTTGTTCTTCTTGACAAATAAAGAAGAATGTGCCTTGCTTCCCACAAAGCCTTGGTCTTGCAAATAGGTAACAAGTCTATGGTTCCAAGCTCTAGGAGCTTGCTTGAACCCATAGAGTGCCTTCATTAGCTTCCATGCATAACCTTCTTATCTTCATCTTCAAAACCTAGTGGTTGTGCCATATATACGTCTTCCGATATCCATCCATTTAAGAATGCATTCTTGACATCTAACTGATATAGATTCCAATTTTTAAAATCAGCAACACTTACCAAAACCCTAATGGTTCGCATCTTTGCCACCGGTGAAAAGGTTTCTTCATAGTCCACTCATGATTTTGGGCTAATCCTTTTGCCACTAACCTTGCCTTGTACCTATTTATAGAGCCATCTGAGTTCTTTTTTAGTTTGTATATCCACCTGGATCCAATTACCTTCATGCCTGACTTCTTGGGAACTAGATCCCAAGTATGGTTTTCATATAGTGCTTCCACTTCTTCCTGCATAGCTTCTCTCCATTCTTTCTTCTTCCTAGCCTCTTCAAATGAAGAAGGCTCTTCTATTATAGCGTCTTTAGTGATATGCATAGAGTGCTTGGTGACTAAAGATGTGTTGGAGGAGATGGATGTATACCTAAAGGAAGTGAGGTGGTACTGCTAAAACCTGTTTTGTACTTTCCCTAATACACTTTAGAGTTATCTAGTAGGCCCTTTTAGCTTACCAAGAAAGTACCTATGTACTTTGAAGTTGATGCTTGAAAGAATTGAATCAAAATAGACTACTTCATGAATAGCTACTGTCAGAAAACTTGTTATTTTAGTCCATACACCTGCTGGTTCTTTTCCTAAGTGCTCACTGTAGAGTAACAATTGATGAAATTCCTTTTTGAGGGTATTCAATTAGTTTAGATAGCTAATGATTACAAGTGGAATCATCTAAAATAATAGAATATGCTCTGAGAAATAAGTTTAGCAATCCAAATCTTACCCCCAACGTTTTAGGGATTGAAGAGTAGATGACCAATCAGCACTTCGATGCCAATTTCTCCCAAATGGTTGAACTAAATGTCTTGCGATTTCGAGAGCACAAATAAAACTTCAAGCAGGTTCCAAAAAGCTATAAAATGGTTGAGAATTTACTAAGATATGACTAGAGAAAATTAATTGTTTCGAGTAGTCATAGCAGAGAAGTAGACAGAGATGATCAATGTACTATATGTATTATAACACATGATTATTCAAGATCATTGGCATTGTAATGATGCTCAATGATGGTGGAATGAGTAAGTTGTGGTGTAATCTACTCAAACTCTACATATGTTCAAGAAATGAGCTCCAAGATGAGACTACCGTCGCAGGATTTTTTACAAAGTCCTTTTATAACAATTTTCTTCTAAGTTTGAATTTGAATTCAAACTTGGCTCCAACTAAAAAGGTGACTCCTCTAATCTAGGTGTTGAGCCCATAAAAGTCATATTGGTCAAAGTCAACCAAAGTCAAAAGTCAAAAGGTCAAAGTCAAACTAGTCAAAGTCACCATGTTCAAGGTCAAAGTCAACATGGGTGAAGTCAAAGTGTTCAAAGTTCAGGAGTCAAAGTGCACAGGTAGTGCACAATGAATTGGTTCACAAAGGGTAAAATTGGAGAAAGTTGGTTGCAGGTTGCAAAGGTATTTCTCTAATTTCCCTAAGGTTCAAAGTGTTTTTAAAGTGTTTTGGAAGGTTCAGATGAACCCTCTCTTATGTGCACAAGTGAAGAATTAAAAGGCAAAATGTGAAGGTATGTGAAGGGGCAGGGTACGCAAGAGTGAAAGTATGGCCCCCCAATTAAATTTTTTGTTTTAGTCTAAAGTCACTACATGACAAAAGAGGGATTCGTTGGTTGCCCACTTGAGAAGACAATCTTGGGACATCAAAGTGAGTCAAGAATCCCCCAACAAAATTTGGCACGCCCAGTGGGACCCCAAGGAGATTTTAGCATAGGAGAAGACATATTGCAGTGTGGAGAAGCACTATTCAAGTGCCGACAGTACTACTTCATTGGGCTAAGAGGTACATATTCTTATCAATTGTCTCATACGAAGAGGACTACGAACAGCTCATGACAGCAACTCGGTCCCAAACATTGAGGGTCACCTGCAAGCAAACAAGAAGGAAGGCTGTTAGAAGATCATCTAGTCCACTTTTGTCAACTTCATTAGTAAAGAGCATGGTTGATCAGGTAGACTTGGAAACCCTATTATCAAGATTAAATATAAAATTTCCTTCTTTCAAAGGCCTAGCTGAGGAAGATTCGGACAAGCATATTAGAAGGCTTTTAGCACTATGCAAAACTAGAGGCTCAATGGGAAGAGAGGATGCCTTTTTTATACTCTTCCCTACCACATTAGAAGGGTTAGCAGATAAATGGTTCAGCCAGTTTGCTGAGAACCATTTCACAACTTGGGACTTAATGAAAGATGCATTCAAAACCCAATTCCAACATGGAAATACTGTAGAGATCATCATAGAGGAATTAGAAAACTTGAGAGTGGGTTCAAGTGAGAAATTTCTAGAGTTTGTAACTAGGGCTAAAGCACTAATGGCTAAGTTGCCTGATCCTCCCCATGATTTTTTTGTTAAGAAATGGTTAGCTAAGCCACTACCAGTGACCACCCAATTTAAAATCAAGGAATTAGTATTGCCCACAGCCTCCATAGAGGATTTCATTAACATAACTACACGACTAGAGCAGATAAGGCAACATTAGGGAGCAATTTCTTCTCAACTACCCTATTCTACAGAGATGGAGGATCCCATAATCTAGATAAGGAAAGAGCTGGAGGGTTTAAAAAGGAATAAGCCCCACAAAGAGGAGGAGAATGTTGTTACTCAGTTGAGGAGGGAGATTGAGGCATTAAAGCTCCAAAAGGAGGAGGAAGCCCAAGCAGAGGAATTGGCTGAGTTGCGACAGGAGTTGCAGGAACTCAAAGGGGATGGCATCAAGAGTGGACTTTGGTGTACCATGTGCAGCAAGCAAGGTCATATAGTAAGTGAATGCCCTCTCTTAAGTGTGACTTGCCAACTATGCAGGAAAGCTGGTCATGAGGCCCAAGAATGCCAATCAAGAGGAATGCCTGCAACAACATATTGGACACAAGGAGGACCCCTACCACCAGCAAATGTGATGGCGACTGCACCCAATCAAGGTAACAATTACAACCCTAGACATAGGGATAACTTTGGACATGGATAAAAAAGATGCAGTATGGAGGAGATAATATTTTAATGAACGATTTAGGGTACCCCTATCAGATGACCAGTGTGCCCAACAAGAAGACAAAATCAATGAAGTGTAGTACAATTGGAGATTATGGAGGAGTTTCTCTGAGTCAACAGATCAAGGCTCAAGGCCTATCATCAACAAAAGTGAAGATTTATGGATCACCTGGAACCTGCAAAATTTGTCCAGGTTGTACCTAGTTTTTTTTCCCGTCATTTTTGCTTAAGTTTTAGTAGTTTTTATCCACTTTCATGCTTTTTCTTTGCATTTTTAGCAAATTTACCAACCCTTTCATAAGCCTTGGCATAAGTATGAAATTTTTCTGGGAATTTTTCAAGCATTTTTTGAAATTTTCTGGTATTTTGTATCCTTTTCAAGTGTCATTTTCTTGCCAAATTGGAGGAATAAAGGAAGCTCTCTCTGGTTTTGAGTGAAAAAACTGGCCTAGACCTGTAGAGAATTTTTTCAAATTTTTTTGAGAATTATTTTGGATTTTTTTGCAATTTTTTTTTATTTTTTTTGGATTTTTCTCAACTTTTGGGGATTAAAAAAAAAAGGCACCCCTTGGTTTTTTTGGGAATTTCCAAAACAATTTCTCTCTCTCTCTCTCTCTCTCTCTCTCTCTCTCTCTTCTCCCTCCTCGCCCCCCTTTTTCTTTTTCTTTTTAGTTTATTTTTATTTTTTATTTTTATTTTATTTATTTTATTGTTTTGTTTTTATTTTTGTTTATTTATTATTATTAATTTATTTTTATTTATTATTTTATTTTTAATTTATTTAATATTTTTTTATTATTTATTTTTTCCTTACTTCGGGGCAAAATCAAGTGGGTGGAAGGTGCCACTTATGTTCACCTATCCTTAATGTGATTTTGTAGATGAGAAATGCAACTACATTACTAGATGCTTGAGATAATTAGCAGAGAGCCTCTTGCGAATCCCTATGGTAGTACTCAATGATTCAATTCAAGAAAGGAATCTAAAGAGAAGAATATAGTCTTGACATTACAAGTTCGTTGAGTGAGAAGCAACAAGATCTTGAATATAAGAGATTAAAGTCCCTTGCAATTATGTTGGATTTATTTAGAAGCCATTGTAAAAGAATGATGGAGTCTTCATTACATAAAAAGGGTTGCTTCTTCCAATAAAATATATAGGCCAACCATAAGATTGTGAAATGATCTTCTAATGAAAGTTCTAAAAACCTAGTAAAGATAAAGATAGACAAGTCCTTCACTTCAAAGTTCTTCATGGATTTCAATATAATACATGGAGTTATATGTTTATACTTTAAGATAAATATCATCCATAGGTCAGTGTTGAAGATAAAATATGATGGTATGGGACCCCTGATTTCATACTTACATTGATGGAGGAAAGATGGTATGGGACATCCAACATTGTGATGGTAAGTATCATTTAGTTTTTAAATAAACATTAAAGTTAGATTGAGTCCCCAAGGGGATCAAAACCCGAAGGTGAAGTTCAAGTATACGAAGGTCATGGTTATGAGATTAAAGAAACATCAAGTACAAGTAAACAAGTAATTGAGAAGATAAAAAAGAAGTAACTTCCATGATCTTCATTTAAAATTCAATTACATCAACCATGGTTGTACTTGAATTTTGAGACTTTAAAATAAAGTATGTGTATCAAAAATGCTATAAGGAATTCTAAAGAGGAAGTATATAGAAAGATCCCTTCAACCAAAGTTAGTAAGACTAATTTGCTTTGAGTTAGACGCAATTGATTGATAGTGCGACTTAGGGAATCAATCTCATGGCTCAAACTTTATGCATCAAACATGCATTCTAGGTGAGCATTCTTATAACATTGTGTAAAGGAAACATTAATTTAGTCAAAGAGGAAGCATTCATTTATTACTAAAGATGAAAACATTATCAATGTAGCTCAATGTCTACAGATGCAAATGTCTTGGACTAAACTAGTGTTTAGTGGATTGATGATGTTTTATCTTCAATCCATGTATCTTTTTAAGAGTCAACTTCAAACCTCTTAAAGATAGACAAAATGTTTCAGAACCTTATTTGGGATAGATCTTTGAAAAGATAAATCTTTTCAAATCGTAGAGTCTCACTCAAGCGAGTTTAAATATCTTAGAAATTTGAACTCGATTTATAGATTTCTTGTTCTTCCTTCCCACTTCTCAAACGTTAATATCTTATTCATTTATTCAAAGGTATGGCTTACCTTCTTTGAATAGGTGACTAAATTAAACATCAGTGATGCATGTTGTGTGTAGATATTCATGTTGGTGCAAATGCCAAGCCTTCACACTTGGCTAGGCATTGAATAAGCTATGTGCAAACTTTTGAAGGACCACATGAGCCATTGCTTATGATATTTTACTATTAACTTTTGTAAAATTTGACTTGGATGAATCTTGTAATGCCACTAAATTCATGGAGTTAGGAGAACAATATGTTACGAGTTCTCATGAGAGAATATCTCCTCATTTAGAGGAAGAAGGTTTAGGTGGAAGATCATTTGAATTTCAAATTCAAATTTCAAGAATTTCTCTATAAAAAGAGATTTGTAATCTCGCGGCTAGATGATCCCCCATTACTGAGCCTATTGTAGATCATTTGTTGTTACACTATAGCCTACTTTTATCACCATCATTGGGCATCATATTCATGCCAATGATCATGTATAACATTGTTACATAATACATTACATTATTGATCACATCTTTCTTCATCTCTGCTATGTTCACTCAAAACAGTATACTTTGAATGCTCATGTCTGAGTCATTTCTCCATCATTTTTCAAGTTCTATAGCTTTTTGGAACCAGCTCCAAGTTTACTACAAGCTATCAAAGTTTGAAGCAATTTGATTTAGTCAATTTGGAGAACTCCACATCGAAGTGGTCACTAGTCATTTTCTGCATATCTCCTAAAAACTCGGGGGTAAGACTTCAGCTGCTAAATTGATTGTTCAGTGTGTACTTTATCATTTTAAGTGATTTCACTTGGAAGAATTAGCTCTCTATATGGATACATATCAGGAGATGAGGAGATGCCCATTTTCAAAAGCAAAGGACAACCTACAAGAGAGGAGCTTGAAAGACTCAACTCATGGTGTGCCAAAGATGCATTAGCAAGGTCATATTTACTGAAATCTATCTCTGACTTCCTTCTTCCACACATTAGGAACTGTAAACCATCCCAAGAGACATGGGATACATTATCTTCATACTTTTCTTCTAATACAAGAGCAGGGAAGAATGAATTGTGGATTGAGATTACCACTCAAAGGAAGCAACCCAAGCAAAGTGTTTCAAAGTATGTGACCAAAGTCAAAGATGTAGCTGACCAATTGGAAAGCATAGGAAAAGATATTGAAGAGGGGAAAATAATGAGGCAAGTAATCAATGGCATCAAGGCAAATGACAAATGGGAAGCCTTCACAATTGCCATGGACTTGTACATGGACATGCACATTTTAGATCTTACCACACTCATGGGGCATCTCTTTACCCATGAAGCCAAGCTCAACAAAAATGGAGAACCATCAAGAGTTAATAACTCTTCTGCCCAATACACAGCTAAAGGAAAGTCTAAAGAGAAAGGGAAAAGCAAAAATATTGAAGATGAGGGTACTACTTCTCAAGCTAACTATGCAAGGAGAGGTAGGAACTCAAGAGAAAGGGGCAGTGGAGGTAAGCAAGGTAGGGGGAGACCTTTCAACTCTTCCCCATGCAACATATGTGGATTGTCTAACCACAATATAGATGAGTGCTATAGGAACTACAAGAATCAGAGAGGAAGAGGATATCAAAGAGGTGGCTACTCACAATCAAGAGGAAGATCCAATCATACTCAAGGCTACAACAACAACTACAACAAAAACTACTAAGGAGGTTACAAATCAAGGAAAGACTTCAACAATTACACAGAGGATCAAGAGGATTCCCTTCTTATTATGAACATGACTTAAAAGCAAGGTATGAATGATGAACAACTCTTCTATATTGACTCAGGATGTTCAAACCATGTGGCAGGCAATGTAGCTCTTCTATCTGAGCTTCAGAAACCCAAGGGAAAGCACCAAGTGCAAACAGGTGATGACATCAAGCATTCAGTGGTCAAGATAGGAAATGCTAAAACTTCTCATGGGAATAGAAATTTGTTGAGCAGGGTTATATATGTACCTACAATCACCAATAATCTGATGAGTGTTGGAAAGATTGTGGAAAAGGGTTTGCAAGTTAGGTTCAACAAATATGGAGCATTTGTGGAGGACCCCCCAACATGGATTCAAGAGAATTGCCAAGGGAGAGAAGACATATAGGTTATTTACATTTGAACTTAAAGATACAAGGAATATTGCATTTTATAATTACAAGGATCAAACATTGTCAGAGCTTGAGATTTGGCATAAAAGATTAGGGCAGATTAGTGAGAGAACCTTGAAGCAAATATGTAGAGATCATTGTGTGCTTGTGATACCTAATGTATCCAAGCAACACATGATCTATAAATATGGTGCATGTCAGCTTGGTAAATCACACAAGCTACCCTTCTCAAAGAAAGGCTACATGCATGAAGATTACTTGGAACTTGTCCACAGAGATGTCTGGGGACCAAGCAAGGACCCTTCAATTTCAGGATCAAGGTATTATATGTCTTTCATTGATGATTTTAGTAGGTGGACTATCTTTTACTTTATGAAGCATAAAGATGAGGTGTTCAATTGCTTTAAGAAGTGTATTGCACTTGTGGAAAACCAAACAAGAAGAAGCCTAAAAAGACCAAGGTCAGATGGAGGAGGTGAGTACTTCTCCAATAAATTTGATGCATTCTTGCAGGATAGAGGAATCAAAAGGGGAATGACAACAAGGTACAACCCTGAGCAAAATGGGGTAACAGAGAGGAGAAATAGGTTGATTGTGGAAAGAACTAGATCAATGCTTAATGAAAAAAGGTTACCTAATTATTTGTGGGTAGAGAGTGTATCTACTGCCACTTATCTCATTAACAGGTTGTCATCCAAATCACTTGATGGGATGAACCCATATGAAGCATGGCATGGTAGGAGGCCATCACTTGATCATTGCAAAATCTTTGGATGTGTTGCTTATGTGCATATCCCAATCTCAGATCAGAGGTAAGCTAGCCCCTAAGGCACAGAAGTGCATCTTCATAGGGTATAATTTAAATAAGAAAGGATGCATGTTTTATAATCCATCCAACAAAGGTTTTATGGTCAGTGGAAATGTTTTGTTAGATGAGAATGATTCTTGGTTTGAAAGTGAATGTAGGAAAGTCAAGTTGCTAGATGATTTGGAACAGGAGTTTCCAAGCCTCACGAAGGAGGAGCCAAGACAACTTGAAGACATCAAATCAGATGATGAGGACATCATCAACCTAGAAGAATTCAACGCATGGAAATCAAAGGACAAGGCCAGGATGAAGAGGTTGGAAGACTTACCTGAATCATCCAACCAAGCTCTAAGAAGATCAGAAAGGGAAAACAAGAAACGAGTCAGATATGGGTATGATACTTCTTTAGTTACTAAGCACTCCATTTACCTTGCTAAGGATTCATCGTTTGAAGAACCTACTTCATATGAAGAAGCAAAGACCAAGGCAGAATGGAAAGAAGCTATGGATGAAGAAATAGAAGCACTCAAGGAGAATCATACTTGGGAGCTAGTGCAAAGAAGGAATCAATGAAGGTAATTGGTTCTAGATGGATTTACAAAATCAAGAGAAACTCAGATGAATCAATAAACAGGTATAAAACTAGACTTGTGGCTAAGGGTTTTGCACAAACCCAATGAGTTTATTATGAAGAGACTTTCTCACCTGTGGCTAAAATGCCAACAATCAGGGTATCGATAAGTGTGGTTGCATCAAGGAATTGGAATATGTACCAATTGGATGTAAAAAGTGCTTTCCTGAATGGCTAGATTTCAAAGGAGGTTTACATGGCTCAACCCCCTTGCTATGATGACCCAAGCAAGATAAATTATGTGTTCAAACTAAACAAAGCTCTTTATAAATTGAACCAGGCACCTAGGGCATGGAACCATAGGTTAACTACATATCTTCAAGATCAAGGATTCAGTATGAGCAAAGAAGATACTTCTATATTTTTCAAGAGAAGTAATTGAGAGGTGATATACCTATGTGTGTATGTTGATGATATCATACTTACATGTAGTGATGCCAATGGCATCAAAAAAATCAAGAACCAAATGATGCACGAGTTCAAAATCAGTGACCTAGGGCTACTAAAGTATTTTCTTAGACTTGAATTAGTCTATACAAATTCTGGAATTTATATTACTCAAAGGATATATGTGCAAGACATGTTGAAGAAGTTCCACTTGGATAATGCCAAGATAGCTAGCACTCCTATGGAGGTAAACCAAAAATTGAGTGCTCATGAAGGTGATTCGCTTGAACACATTGCAAGATATCAAAGCATAGTTGGAAGTCTAAACTATGCAACCTTGACAAGGATTGATATTGCTTATGGAGTAAGTGTCTTACGTCAATTCATGCACAAACCTAGAGCACGTCACTTGGAAGCTGCCAAAAGGATTTTGAAGTATCTCAAGGGTAGTCAGAATCAAGGTTTATACTTTCCATAGACATCAGATTTGAACATCAAACTTTACTGAGATGTAGATTGGGTAGGTTGTAAGGATGACAGGAGGAGTACTTCTAGTTATCTTTCTTTTTCAGGTGACAAGCCCATGTCATGGTCTTCCAAGAAGTAGCCTACTATTGCTTTATCTTCAATAGAGGCTGAATATAGAGGGTTAGCCAATGCTACTCAAGAAGCCATATGGATCAGATTGCTATATTGAGATTTGGGACTACACTCTAACTCGCCAATGATTTTTGGTGACAATACTAGTTCTTTACATCTTGCAGCAAATTCTATCTATCATGCAAGAACCAAGCATATAGAAGTTCACTATCACTATGTGAGAGAGAAGCTATTGCGCAAGGAAATTCAACTAGCATATGTGTCCACTAATATGAAATGTGTAGATTTATTGACAAAAGCACTTGATGGTTATAAACTTTGCAGGTTTAAAGCTATGATTGGATTGTAAGATGTTCAAGAAGATTGACGAAGAAGAGCCAGCCAAGATGTTAGGCTTGAGGGGGAGCTCTTGGTGAAAATGCCAAGCCTTTACACTTGGCTGGGCATTGAAGAAGCTATGTGCAAACTTTTGAAGGACCACATGAACCATTTCTTATGATATTTTACTATTAACTTTTGTAAAAGTCATTTGACTTGGAGGAATCTTGTAATGGCACTAATGTCATGGAGTTAGATGAACATATGTTACGAGCTCTCATGAGAGAATATCTCCTTATTTAGAGGAAGAACTTTTAGGTGGAAGATCATTTGAATTTCAAATTCAAATTTGAAGAATTTCTCTATAAAAAGACACTTGTAATCTCACGGCTAGGTGAGCCCCCATTACTGAGCCTATTGTAGATCATTTGTTGAAGTTAAGAGGCTTACACTATAGCCTACTCTTATCACCATCATTGGGCATCATATTCATGTCGATGATCATGTATAACGTTCTTACATTATACATTACATTATTGATTGTTGATGCGATGAAAGCTAAACTTAGCTACGGAATTCGCCACACCACAAGAACTAAGCTAAAGTGATGTTAGAACACCTCTATAATCATCAATAGCTCAGCAACCTTCTCAAAACTGAAAAAATTTATAACTATATTTAGTGAACTCCGAAACTTCACTTTACGGAAACCTTTGCCTTTCTACAGACTTCAATTCTGATCTGATTTACTTCAGTTTCTCCAATTCTTTGTTTGCTTATTGTTAGATCTTCTTCTCAACACTTAAATTTACCAAAAAATAGTGTTTTGAACTTACCGGAATATCACTGGAACTTCACCGGAATGTTACCAGACTGTCACCGTAATCTGACTGGAATGTCACCGGAATCAAATGTAATTCTGTTTGTAATGACTTCAAATGTTTGTAATTGAAGTAAGGAAGTAATACCTGAGCTTCCTTCAATGAATTAACTTTATCTGAAGTTTGAAGAAAAAACTTCACCAGTTTTGGATGCCTTTACGGTCAGACTTAGTACTGAGTGTACATGTCCTGTTTTACAAAACTCTTTGATCAGTTTGTAGTTGAGACTACTAGCTTCACATTAAGCTATCATTTATGAAAAACTTTACACTATACTGTGAGATCTAGCTTGCAGAAGTACCGGAAAATGTTTACTGAGAAAACTCTAACTGTTAACTAACTTTCACAGTAACATGAAATCACTTAGATTTCTTCACACAAGAAGAATTCGCTCAAATCTTTCCACATAAGTATGTTTTTTCTATTAGAGAAGATGTGTACAGAATGGCTTGACCTCACTTTGCTCATAGCCATGGAAAACTCTCATATACTGAGTAGTTCTTCCTTACCATCTCTCTCTCAAATGAATACCCGACATTTCAGGTTCTATTATTCATCCCTACATACGCACACTTGCGTCTACTACAAGTGCTTCTAAATCTACTATTTCTTCTCTTTTTTATCTCACTCTTCTAAGCACTTTCTCAACTCTCTTACATAATTTTTTATTCGAGATTCAAAACTCGTAATTTTGGAAGTTTCTACGCTGTATATTACAGGTGTGAATTTGTCCCTTCACTAAGGCTTTGATTTTTCTGAATGCTTTGTTTCTGCTTTTCTTTGTCTTTCTTTATCCTTCATACATCTTCAGGTCTTTATGTCTAATTAGTGAGTGAATCTTCAACAGCTCCCCCTCAATCACTAATTAACATTCTCTGATCTTTCATATATTTTTCTTTTCTTTTATTCCTGCATTTCTTTGAATCTACTTGTCTTTACTCCATCCAAGCTCTTTGTCAGAATATCTGCAATCTGATCTTTTGTAGGAGTGAATACTATTTCAATCTCCTTCTCCATTACCTTTTCCCTCAGGAAATGATATTGAATCTCTATGTTCTTTATTCTTGCATGAAATAATGGATTTGCTTCAAGATACAACGAACTCATATTATCTCCATGTATGATAGGTATACCTTGAACAATACCCATGCTTTTGAACAAGGTCTGCATGGATATCACTTCTTTAGCTGCTTCCACAAGTCCTTTATATTCTGCTTCTGTTGACGATAAAGCCACTATATGCTGCTTCTTTGAACACCAGCTGACAAGCTTATCTCCTAGGTATATCATATACCCATGTGTTGACCTTCTGTCATCTTGACTTCCTGCCCAGTCTGAGTCATTGTATGCTCTCGGCTTTATATCTGATGTAAAAGGATAATATAATCCTTCATTTATAGTTCTTTTGATATATCTAAGAACTCTTTGTCCTGCAACCCAATGTTGATCCTTCGGACAATGCATAAACTGTGAGAGAACTCCTACTGCATAACTAAGATCTGGTGTTGTTAGAGTAGCATAAATCAAACTTCCCACTAAGGATTGATACTTTCTCATATCTTTAAATTCTGAGTTGACTTAGCTTCCATCCTTTTGATGCTGTTATAGCAATCAATGTCCTTATGGTTGACATCTTTGCCACGGGACTGAATGTCTCATCATAATCTATGCCATGCCTCTGAGCATAGCCTTTAAATACTAGTCTAGCTTTGTATCTGGCTATTCTTCCATCTGCAAGTTTCTTAACTTTGTAAACCCATTTATTTCCAATCACTTTCTTACCATTTGGTTTTGGAACAAGTTCCCAAGTCTTGTTCTCTTCCAGTGCATTGAACTCCTCCTTCATTGCTTCTTCCCATTGTTCCTTACCTTTTGCTTCATTGTAATTCTGAGGTTCTTCATCTTCCTTTACTAAGTAAGCATAGTTTTTCTGACTCAAATAAGAAGTATCATAGGAATACCTTGTTGGTTGTTTCCTTACTCTGTTTGACCTTCTTGGTTCATATTCTTCATGTGTATCTGAATACACTTCTTCATCAAATCTCGGTGCATCTTCATTTCTCATAGTTGATCCGATCCTGGATGAACTTGCCTGCATATGATCTTCATCTCCATTCACCTGCATATGTGATTTACCTTTCTCAATTCTTCTTATCTCTTCTTCAATTGTTTCATCATTATACTCTTTATCTGCATACCAGCTCTTTCCTTCATCAAATGTCACATCTCTAGAAACAGTAAACTGTTTGGTTAAAGGACTCCATAGTCTATAACCCATCTGCTTTTCATCATATCCGATGAACACATATTTTTCAGCTTTTGGTTCAAGCTTATGTCTAAGTTGTGATGGTACATAAGCATAAGCTACTGATCCAAACACTTTGCAGTGATCAAGTGTTGGTTTCTTACCCCACCAAGCTTCATAAGGGGTCATTCCATTTAAAGTTGTACATGGTAATCTGTTTACAAGATATGTGGTTGTATTTACAGCCTCAGCCCAAAGATAGTTTGGACAATTCTTCTCCTTTAACATTGCTCTTGCAAACTCAACTAGAGTTCGGTTTCTCCTTTCTGCTACTCCATTTTGTTGCGGTGTATACCTGCAAGTTATTTCTCTTTTGATACCTGCATTCCACAAATAATCATTGAATTCTTGGGAAAAATATTCTCATCCTCCATCAGACCTTAGTCTTTTGAGTTTTTGTCCTGTAAGTCTTTCAGCATATGCATGAAAATGTCTGAAAGCTCCAAACACTTCCGACTTCTCTTTCAAAACATAAATAGTTATCCATCTTGTTCAATCATCAATAAAAAGAACGTAGTACCTTGAGCCGCTGATAGATCCTTCTTTTGTTGGTCCCCATACATCTGTATGTATGAGCTCTAGCACACCATTGTGTTTATAACCATTTTTCTGAAATGGTAGCCTATGTGCTTTTCCCATCTGACAGGCTTCGCATTTGTGAATCATATGTTGATTCTTCATATTCGGTAATCCTCTTACAGATTGTTTCTCCACCATTGCTTTGATTCCTTTTTCATTAAAGTGTCCTAACCTTTTATGCCAGAGGTCTAATTCTATAAATGCTTTATCACCATGTGTGATTAAAGCTTGACCAACATTCCCTTGTACTTTAAGAGTAAAAAGTCTACCTTCCTTTTTACCATGGACAATTTGTTTGTATCCTTTCTCTGGATCTTCAACAAATACTCCTTCATTTGTAAACCTGACTTGAAAACCTTTTTCTACTATCTGTCCCACACTGATCATATTCTTTGGGATTGTAGGAACATACAAAACATTTGTTAGTATGTTAGCTCCATTCTTACACTTTACCTTTCCGATTGACCGCACATTATGTTTTGTGTTATCACCTGTTTGTACTGGATGATTTGAAATACCTCCTTCCGATTCTGATAACAATTCTATATTTCCTGACAAATGATTTGAACAACCAGAGTCAATATAGAATACCTTGAGATCTTCATTCTCTGACACCCTTATCAAATTCATCATCAACGTCGCATGATCGTCATTCTGTGTATCATCTGCATAGTTGTAGTAGGTAGTGTTGTGAGACTGATTCTGTCCCCAACTTCTTGCTACACCTCTACCATATCCTCCTCTTTGGCTTTGTCTTCCTCTTTGATATCTTCCGCTTCTGCCTCTGCTATTGTTATTCTGATTCTGAGTTGATCCTTGAGAATTATGCCAGCAGTCATGAGCAAAATGATTGCTTAATCCACAGATCCAACAAGACTTCTTGTTGTTATTCTGATTACCTCTTCCTTTTTGTATTATCTCTACTTTTACTTCTGAAATTACCTCTTCCTCTTGCATAATTTGCTTGAGTAGTCATCTCTTCTTCATCTTTTTCTTTTCCTTTGTCACCTTTCTTCTTACTCTTTGCGTACATAGCAGAACTATGTCCTTTATCTCCATCTGTCTTCAAATATTGCTCAAATGTTAACATTAGTCCAAGCAACTGATTTAAATCTAGTACAAAATGATTTAATGAAAGTTCAGTTGAGAGTACGAAAGGTTTCCACCTTTCATCTCCTCTCAATCCTGCAAGCACTTGCACTATTAACCTGTGATCTTCGATATCCTCATCAATAGATCCAAGACTGTCTGCCAAGTCCTTCATTTTAGTGACATAATCACTAATGCTTTGACTTTGCTTTTTCTTGAACGTTGTGAACTCCGACCATAAGCTAGCCTTCCTAGCTTTAGTAGTATTTTGGAAGTGATCTTCCAATGCACTCCATATGTCTTCCGCTTTCTCCAGACCTCTAATATGTGGTAATAGATGATCTGTAATAGTATTGTAGATATACGCTCTTGTTGTTGCATCTTTCTTCTACCACATCTTCAAAGCTTCTAACTCTTCTTTCTTCGGTTGACTGTCGTCTCCAAAAGTAGGCTTCTTTTCTTCTCCTGTCACATATATCATTAAGTCCTTACTCATAAGTAAGGCTTCCATTCGCATTACCCATGCGGGATAGTTATCTCTATCCAATTTGTCAATAGAAATGTGATCTACCATAATCTTCTTGTTTCTGTTACTGCCGGTGAATATAACGTTAAAAGATTTTACCTTTTGTAAACCTTTACCCTTGAGAATGACTTTGAAATGCTTCTCTGATGTTGTTTTGTTGTTGATCTCCTCAATTTCACCTTTCTTAAGAAGAATTCTTCACTTTCTCTTGTATCTTTACTTGCGTTTGCTCTTGAGAACCTTTTTTGCTCTTTAGAATCTTTCTCTTCTGATACCACTTGTTGATGCGACGAAAGCTGAACTTAGCTGCAGAATTCGCCACACTACAAGAACTAAGCTAAAGTGATGTTAGAACACCTCTATAATCATCAATAGCTCAGCAACCTTCTGAAAACTGAAAAACTTTATAACTGTATTTAGTGAACTCTGAAACTTCACTTTACAGAAACCTTTGCCTTTCTATAGACTTCAATTCTGATCTGATTTCAATTTCTCCAATTCTTTGTTTTCTTACTGTTAGATCTTCTTCTCGTCACTTAAAGTTACCAAAAACTAGTGTTTTGAAATTACCGGAATATCACTGAAACTTCACCGGAATGTTACCAGACTGTCACCGTAATCTCACCGGAATGTCACCGGAATCAAATGTAATTCTATTTGTAATTACTTCAAATGTTTGTAATTGAAGTAAGGAAGTAATACCTGAGCTTCCTTCAATGAATAAACTTTATTTGAAGTTTGAAGAAAAAACTTCACCAGTTCTGGATGCCTTTACGGTCAGACTTAGTACTGAGTGTACATGTCCCGTTTTACAAAACTCTTTGATCATTTTGTAGTTGAGACTACTAGCTTCACATTAAGCTATCATTTATGAAAAACTTTACACTATACTGCGAGATCTAACTTGCAGAAGTACCGAAAAATGTTTACTGAGAAAACTCTAACTGTTAACTAACTTTCACAGTAACATGAAATCACTTAGATTTCTTCACACAAGAAGAATGCACTCAGATATTTCCACGTAAGTATGTGTTTTCTATTAGAGAAGATGTGTACATAATAGCTTGACCTCACTTCGCTCATCGCCATGGAAAACTTTCCTATACTGAGTAGTTCTTCCTTACCATCTCTCTCTCAGATGAATACCCGACATTTCAGGTTCTATTATTCATCCCTATATACGCACACTTTTGTCTACTACAAGCGCTTCTACATCTACTATTTCTTCTCTTTTTTATCTCACTCTTCTAAGCACTCTCTTATATACATTTTTGATCTGAGATTCAAAACTCGTAATTCTGGAAGTTTCTACACTGTATATTACAGGCGTGAATTTGTCCCTTCACTAAGGCTTTGATTTTTCTGAATGCTTTGTTTCTGCTTTTCTTTGTCTTTCTTTATCCTTCATACATCTTCAGGTCTTTATGTCTAATTAGTGAGTGAATCTTCAACATTGATCACATATGTCTTCATCTCTGCGATGTTCACTCACAAAAATATACTTTGAATGCTCATATCTCGATCATGTTTCCATCATTTTTCACGGTCTATAGCTTGTTGGAACCAGTGCAAAGTCTACTAAAATGTGTGAAAGTTTGAATCGATTTGCTTCAATCAATTTGGATAAATCTGCATCGAAGTGGTCACTGGTCATTGTCTACATATCTCCTAAAAAGTCGAGGGTAAGGCTTCAGTTGCTAAATTGATTGTTCAGTGTATACTTTATCATTTTAAGAGATTTCACTTGGCATCATTAGCCCTCTAACATAATTTGATTCACCCAAAAGGAATTTTCCTAATTGCTACTATACTATGAGTACTAAGCAATAGAGTCAACAAGTGTGAAGACCAAAATAGCAAGCTTTTGGTCACAACTAGTTCCAAAGTTATCTGTTTTGATTCAATTATTTGAAGCATCATCTCCAAAGTACATAGCCACTTATTTTGTGCCATTGGGAAGCTAAAGGGGACTACAACACAACTCTGAAGTGAAAGAGGGTAGGTACAAATCAAGGATTAGTAGTAGCCACTCATCCTCTTGGGGTATCCATCCATCTTTCCCAACAATTTCCAATCTTTGAAAGTGTGAGTTTACGTTTAAGCATTCATTTGAGTTTTCTTTGAGCAAGTATGTGAAGAGATGGATAGGTATGTGCTTGAAGATGAAGAGGTGTTGCAAAATCCTTGATCTACACCAGCCAAATGAACTCCATGAGTATATGGTGGGCCCTTTTAGCTTGCCAATGGATGTATTAGACACCCTATCTACCTTGAAAGATCACTCTCAAAAAAATAGATCAAAACAGATAAGTTGGAGTTAGCTCAGAGGTGAAGAACTTGATATTCTTAGTTCATACACCTATCTAGTGTTTTGCATAATTCTCTGAGCAGAGCAGCAATTAACTTAATTCCTTTTGGGGAAGTCTAGTTAACTTAAAAAGCTAACTTTCAAGAGTAATCTCATCAAAAATAATGAAGCACACACTGAGAATGATGTTTAACAACTGATGACATCATCCCGATTTTCACAGGCTGCTATAGTAATGAGACCAGTGAGCAAAAAAATGAACATAAATCTAGATTTAAGAATCCAATGATTATGAAAATTTGTATGCTTATACAAGACAGTAAGTTGAATCCAACAAGTTTTAAATCATTGAATGTGGATACGTAACCACTGAGAAATGGCTCTGACAAGATGAGTAAAAAAGTCGGGTACCTGACAGAGAAGTGAAGATGAACAGACCCTGTTGACTTCAAATGATCATAACTAAAGATTGAAACATCCAAATGAAATGCAAATTGGTGAGCATATAGTAGATGTATAGAGCTAACATTACCAAGTTAAATCACTAAAAATGATGCACCAAGCTCAAAGAAACCATCTCTGCAATCTGACTGAGAAAACTGAGAGATATGGCAGTGAGTAGTACACTTCACAAGAACATGGAAATATGAACTCAAATGATCATGAAAATGAAACTATATTGCTTGTACAATACAATGGACTTACTGATACATATGTGTGCCTTGTAATCACACCTTGATATGGCATAAAGCACAGCTCTTGGAGGTCTTCACATAGGTCTCTCTAACCACGACTAAAACTGCCATCTATTTATAATTGAGTTTGGGAGGCTAACTTCCCTCAATCACTCTTCAATCAATTTTTGATTGATTTGATTCTCTATCTACCACAAATCACGAATTTGTGGCTCCTCTTTCCCTTTTTGATCAAGTGGACTCAACCACTTAAGATTCTTTCACTTTTACATTAAGTAAAGTCCTCAAAAGTTACAAGAGGTAGTTCACAAGTGAACTTTGCATAGTCTTCATTTTAAAGCTTCTTCTATGACTTTGTGGGACTCAAGCCAATACTTAGGGTTGTCATAAACTTGCTCCAACAGCTCCCCCTCAAGCCAAGTATGCTTGAGGTCTTCAATCTTCCAAGATTACCTGCAAACCTATCATAGCCTTGAATTTGCAAAGCTTTGTACCATCCAATGCTTTGGTTAGAATACCTGCACATTGTTGATGAGTGGACACGTATGATATTTGAATCTCTTTGCTTAGAACCTTCTCTCGTACATAGTGATAGTGAACTTCAATATGTTTAGTCCTTGCATGAAAAATAGGATTAGCAGCCAAATGAATAGAACTCATATTGTCACCAAAAATAGTTGGAGTTCCAAACTCCAATCCAAGATCTTTGAATAATGTCTTCATCCACATAGCTTCTTGTGTAGCTATGGCAAGACCTCTGTATTCAGCTTCAGTAGAAGAGAGAGCAACTGTGGGTTGCTTCTTGGATGACCATGAAATAAGCTTTGAACCTGCAAAGGTAAGATGACCTGAAGTGCTCCTTCTATCTTTCTTGGAGCTAGCCCAATCTGCATCAGAAAATAGCTTCAAACCTAAATCAGATACATAAGGATAATAAAGTCCTTCATTTATGGTTCCTTTGAGATACTTGAGAATCCTTTTGGAAACATCCATATGTGGTTTCCTTGGTGTGTGCATAAATTGACTTAGCACACTCACACTGTAACATATATCTACTCT
This sequence comes from Ceratopteris richardii, assembly GCA_020310875.1. Lineage (NCBI taxonomy): Eukaryota > Viridiplantae > Streptophyta > Polypodiopsida > Polypodiales > Pteridaceae > Ceratopteris > Ceratopteris richardii. Next base: position 93,179,025 of record CM035424.1, on the reverse strand, counting down.
CGTCAATGTGGCATAGTTGAGACTACCCACTAGACTTTGATATGATGTGATGTCCTCTATGAGTTCACCTTCATGTGAGCTCAATTTGTGATTGACCTCCATTGGAGTACCTGCAATCTTACAATCTTGCATCTTGAATTTTTCCAACATGTCCTTAATGTACTTTCTTTGAGTAAGAAACAAACCATGATCTTTGTAGACAACTTCCAAACCTAGGAAGTAGGTAAGTGAACCCAAATCACTTATCTTGAACTCTTCTCTCATCTGATCTTTGATCTTCTTCATACCATCTACATCATTTCCTGTCAATATAATATCATCTACATATACACATAGGTAGATGATCTCTCAATTACTCTTTTTAATAAAGAGTGAAGGATCTGCCTTGCTTGGTTGAAAGCCTTTGTCCTGCAAGAATGAAACAAGCCTAAAATTCCAAGCTCTTGGAGCTTGCTTAAGACCATACAATGCTTTATTAAGTTTACACACATAATCATGATAAACTTGATTCTCAAAACCAGGTGGTTGTGCCATATATACCTCTTCTGTTATCCAACCATTCAAGAATGCATTCTAGTTGAAGTATCTTCCAATTCTTGGAAGAGGCAATACTAAGCAAAACCCTAATAGTAGGCATCTTTGCCACAGGAGAGAAGGTCTCCTCATAATCAATTCCCTGAGTTTGTGCAAAGCCTTTTGCTACAAGCCTTGCCTTATACCTGTTAATGGAACCATCAGAATTCTTCTTGAGCTTATAGACCCATCTTGAGCCTATTACCTTCATGGATGAAGTCTTGGGCACCAAATCCCAAGTGTTGTTTTCCTCAAGTGCTTCAATCTCTTCCTTCATTGCATGCTTCCATTCTGATTTTGCTTTGGCCTCTTCAAACGATGATGGCTCCTCTTGGTTTATGTCATGTGCTATGTAGATAGAATGTTTAGTTACTAATGAGGTGTCAAACCCATACCTTTCTGGTTTTTTCTTTTCCCTTATAGATCTTCTTAGACCATGATGTGATGATTCTGCCTCATGTCCAAGTTCTTGCAATTTTGCTTTACCTTTGGACTTCCATGCTTTGATCTTTTCCATCTGAGATTCTTCATCATCCTCCGAGGTGTCTTGTTCTTCAATCTTTGGTTGTTCTCTACCAAGCTTTGGAAAATCTCCTTCAAGATCATATGGTAAATTGACCTTCCTGCATGAATCTTCATACCATGAATTGTTCTCATCAAAAACTACATCTCTGCTTACCAAGAATCCTTTGTTGGTAGGGTTGTATAACCTGTAGCCCTTTTGATTGTTGTATTATCCAATAAATACACACCTTTCTGCCTTTGGATCCATCTTGCCTCTAACCTGTGAAGGAACATGAGCAAAAGTAATACATCCAAAAATTTTACAATGATCTAAGCTTGGTCTTCTTCCATTCCAAGCCTCATATGGAGTCATCCCATCAAGGGATTTTGAAGGCAACCTGTTAATCAAGTAAGTGGCTGTAGATACAGCCTCAACCCATAGATAATTAGGTAAATGCTTTTCATTTAACATGGACCTTGCAGCTTCAACAATTGTCCTATTCCTCCTTTCTGCCACTCCATTTTTCTCGGTAGTGTACCTTGTAGTTACCTCTCTTTTGATTCCTCTTTCTTGAAGAAAAGAATCAAACTCATGGGAGAAGTATTCTCCCCCTCCATCTGACCTTAGACTTTTTAGTGGTTTACCTGTTTGATTCTCCACAAGAGCCAAATATCTTTTGAAACATGAAAAAACTTCATCTTTGTGTTTCATAAAGAATAGGATAGTCCATCTGCTACAATCATCAATAAAGGAGACATAATACCTTGATCCAGATATTGAAGCTTCCTTGCTAGGTCCCCATACATCTGTATGAACCAACTCCAAGAGATCTCCATGCATATAACCTTTCTTCATGAATGGTAACCTGTGAGACTTTCCAAATTGAAATGCACTACACTTATAAATCATATGTTGTTTTGACAAATTAGGGAGTCCAAGTACACTTTGGTCCCTGCAAATTTGCTTTAATGACCTTTCACCAATATGTGCTAACCTTTTGTGCCATACTTCCAATTCTGTGAGTGTCTGACTACCATAATTAAAGAGAGCAATGTTTCTAGTGTCTTGTAATTCAAATGTGAACAATCTACCTGCCTTTTCACCTTTTGCAATTCTTATGAATCCTTGACTTGGATCTTCAACAAATGCTCCTGCTTTTGTGAAACTGACTTGCAACCCTTTCTCTACTATCTGCCCAACACTTATCAAATTCTTTGTAATGGTAGGGACATAGAGTACCTTATTGAGTAGGTTGATGTTTTCATCAGGTGCTTTGACATTGCCTATTTTCTCCACAAGATGTCTTGTATCACCTCCTGTTTGTACCTCATGCTTATTCCTTGGATCTTCTAAATTTGATAGGAGTGCCACATTTCTTGCCACATGATTTGAACAACCTGAATCTATGTAGAAAACATGCTCATCAGATTTACCTTCTAGCATAGCCATGTTCATGATCAATAATGAATCCTCTTTGTTTGAGTCTTCTGTGTAGTTATTGTAGTCTCTCCTTCCTTTGTAGCCTCCTTGATAGTTTATATGATTGTAGTTGTTGTAGCTGCCATGATAATTGTTTTTTTTTTAATATAAAGGAAGTTCGGCAATAGCCTACTCTCCCGGACTTGAATTAAATTAAGAAACAAAGGTACAATAGAAGGGGACTAGTGCCCACGGGACCCCCCAAATCCCACAAAGCAGGGGAAGCTTGGTTGGTTCCTAGGTTGCAATACAAAGAAGGTTGATCACCCTCTCGTCGCCCTCATGCGGGACCCACTTGGGTTTGAGCTTGTTGTTGATCAAAAGGAGGACCTGATGGTGCCTGAAGGGGGGGGATTTCTTACTGTTGACAATCCTTTTGCCAAGGAGGAATAGAGATTTTTCAATCGACCACTCCCTGGGGGGGTCGTCGAAGTTGAGAGCACACCGCTCCCGCCAAATTTTCCACAGGACTTCCCCTCTGATCGCGTTCCAGAGAGCCGCAGAGCATCCAATCGCTTCACCCAAAAGGACTTGTTTCCAGCTAAGCTGTTTCTGAACTCTGATTTTCAGTCCGACCATCTGCCAGATTCTGTAGGAGTTGGGGCAAGTAAGGAAGATGTGTGGGACATCTTCGATTGCACTGTGGCAGCGTTTGCACCACGGAGGGATCCCACAAATTTTGCTTGCCTTATGGTTAGTCCAAATTCCTCGATGAAGAATTTGCCATAAGAGGACCGACTTCTTGATCTCTATTAGTGGGTGCCAGATACCCATGAATTTCATGTCCCACCGAAGCCGTGTCCAGGACAGGCACCACTTCTTGTTGAGGCTGATCTGGAGGTCAGTCGTTTCTTTGATGTTCGGGGTTTTGAGTAGGCTATTCCCATTGTGCCATTTGAGACCACGCACGTTCGGAGCATCATGTCCCATGAGAAGGCGAGTTTTGTGACGATCCCAAGCGAGGCATCTGCTTTGCAAGGTGTTCCATTCTTCGTAGGAGATGTTTATGCGAGGGTCGATATCCTCGTAGTTGATCCAACTGTTGGTGTCATGTTTCCAGAGGTGTTTCCATTTTTTGAATCCTTTGTTCCATAACTTCTTGGCATTTTGAATGTTCCACGACTCCACACTCCGGATGCCATGTATCGGAAACCAGATAGAGTCGTTTTGTCTGATTCCGGCCGCCCACTTCCAGTCCTCACTGATTCTTGTGAAGCTTTTGACTTTATTCCAGCCCTTCCAAAGAGAGCAAACGAGAGTGGAACCTTTCGGGAAGACAGGAATCGGGGAGAATAGCAGGGTCATGATGTCAAGGTTCTTCCAGTTCGGGAACCCCGTGAGGGCCAACTCGTTTTTGTTTCTGAAGATCAGCTTGGCCCACGAGGCCTCCCTATTGCACCAAGCTTTAATCATCCATTTGGCTGCCAGTTTGTTAGCCATGCACCCGATGTCCAGGATGCCAAGCCCCCCGCTATCTCTAGGGCTGGTGCAGATGGCCCATTTGATTTTAGGCACCCCCCTTCTGTTATGATCACCCGTCCAAAGAAAGTTTCTGCAGATGCTATTCAGTTTGGACAGGCCTTGCTCATTCGGTCTCCAGCAAGAAAGGAAATAGATGGTAGACGAGAGGAGGAACGTGTTGATAACCATCGCCCGTCCAGCGAGATTGATTTGCATGCCTCTCCAGTAATTGAGCTTGTTTTCAAGTTTGGCCAGCACCCAGTTCCATCGCTGCTCCATAGAGACGCCAAACCCCAAGGGGATTCCAAGAAGCCGAAAGATTTGGCCCTGCGGAATGATTTGACAGCCATGATCAATGAGAAGGCCAGGTTGATGTCCCACAATGGCCCTAAAGGCGGTCTTATTGTGGTTGATTTTGGATCCAGAGGCCTCACAAAAGGTATCAAGACACCTCCAGAAAGTCTCCAGGCTGGTATTATCATTGTGAACGAACGCGTTCATATCGTCGGCAAAAAGTCTCATGATGATTTGACTGTGATCGTGAGGAAGTTGGAGGCCTTTGATATTGCCAGCCTCCACATGATGAGCCACAAGTCTGCTCAGCCCCTCAGTGGCGATGGCAAAGAGAAGGGGGGCAAGAGGGCACCCTTGTCTAATAGATCTTTTAAGATGGATCGCCTTCGAAAGTTTGCCGTTAACGTTAATTTGGGTCGTTGCGTTGCCGAGAAGGGTCGCGATCATCTTAGTGAATTTCTGACTACATCCGAGGTCTTGGAGCGACTGCAGAATATAGTCCCATTCTAGCCTATCGTAGGCTTTGTCAAAGTCGATCTTGAGGAAGACCACATCTTGATTAGACTCATTTGCAAATTGAATACCTTCCCAAATATCCATAATGGTTTCCAGGATGGACCTGCCTTTGATGAAACCTTTTTGGTCCTCACTAAGCCAAGATCTCAAGTGGCACGCAAGTCTGTTGGCAATGACTTTGGCGACGATCTTGTATCCTGTTTGAAGCATGGTAATTGGCCGCCAGTTCTCGATTCTGTTTTTTTCCCCCTTCTTGTGAATCAGCTTGATAATTCCATTATTTATACAAGAAGGAAGAGCACCAAATTTTAGCGCTTCTTGCCAAACCAACCGAAGAGGGGTGGCAACCACCAGCTTGAAGGATTTAAAAAACTCGTTGGTGAGTCCGTCGGGTCCCGGGCTTTTACCGAGAGGGAGGGCATCAATGACCTCAATGATTTCTGATTCAGAGATCGGGGCATGAAGCAGGGAGTGGAGGTTGGGCGGTATTCTCCGGGGGGAAACCCTAGAGATGGCAGCCATGCAGTCCCTTCTATGGTGGGAGAGGGGGTTCGAGGTTCCCAGGAGTCTCGTGAAGTGCCCTTCGATGATGCCAACATTATCTTCTTCCGAGTTGCATACATTGCCATGTGGGTCTAGCAGTAGGGGAATCGTCTCTCTGTTGTGTTTCCTTTTAAGGATACTGTACATCTCTTTGGTGGGTTTGTCGGCTTTTCCAGCCCACCACTCCTTGAAGAAGATTTGCAAGTTTTTCCTTTGTATTTCTTCCTCGTATCTCAACGCCGCTCTGATTTTTCGGAGACCTTTCTGGGCTTGGTGTTTTCCTTTGTTTACTTCCTCCTCGAGTCTCCAGAGTCTGTGATAAAGCGCTTCCCTACGAGCCCGCCGCACTGTCTCGAGCATCTTCTTAGTTCTGATCATGATCTTGCGAGACTTGTCGACCGCACTTCTCCAGCACTTGGCTGGGGCCAAGCCAGAGGCGAACGCCACCTTCCACACATCGGCAATCTCTTGATGGACGGATGGGAGAGAGAAGGTGGAAGCGTTAGCATGGAACCACGGAGCCTTGTGGGTCCTGTTGGAAGGTTGAAAAGTGATAACGATCGGGTAGTGATCAGAGATGGTGAGGTCAGTACGTTGCGTGATGGAAGGGTGGCCCCACAGATGAGTAAAGCTCTGAGAGATGTAGCATCTATCAAGTCTAGCTTTCCTCAGATCCTCGCCCGCTTGGAGATTCGACCAAGAAAAGCCATTCGAGTCTTTGAATTCGACCAGATCTAAGTGGAGTTTGGTCATGTCCCACGTTTCTTTCTCTCGACTGTCGATGACCCTGCCCTTGCCCATCCATCTGTCCATAGGGTCCTCCACCATGTTGAAGTCTCCACATATAAGCACGTTGTGGGGAAGCGAGTCAAGAGAAGTCCAAGTGTTCAGCCTCTCCAAATCCCCGTTAGGGGCGTACAAAGAAACCATAGTAACACAGAGGGGAGCACCAAAAGAAACCGCAATCCAGCGGTGATTAACATCTTCAATGGAGTTCTCAAGCTTTTCAAGCCAGGGTTGTTTAACACCGATGGCCGTTCCACCGGACCCCCGCTGGTGCTTTGTTGGGATCCACACATGGGCCGAGGAAACCTGTCTGAGCCGTTTCAGAAGGTCTTCTCCGTCAATTTTAATCTCTTGAATGCATATAATGTCTGGTTTTAAGCTAATGTCGCGGAGCCATTGACCAATGATGGCCGCTCTTGAGGGGTCGGTTAGCCCCCTAGCATTTAGCGAGATGACAATCATTTTTGTATTGATCCCTCTTTGCGGGAGGGAGCCTTGTCCTTTCTTCTCTTGGCTTCATCTTTCTTTTTCGCTGGGATCTGATCCCGACTTAGAAATCGGTTCTTATGGGGGCTTTTCCAGGGTAACTCTAAAGGTTGTTTCCCTTTGCGGGATGCCCCCCGCTGGGGAGAATTGGGCCCCGAGCTCGGCATCGTTTCCGGGATCGTCGATCCAATGATGGAACTTTCACTATCCATGTTGTCTTCATTATTAGTAGTGAAACCATCTTCTTTGCTTGTAGTGTAGCCCTCCTGGGGGGTTTCTTTGTTGTGAGGGATCTCTAGGGCTTCGTCGTAGTTGTCTGCCTCAGGTGGCTTCCCACCTGGGTAGTCAAGCTCGTTGAACTCCTTTCCAAGATTGCAATACAAATTGCTGTGTGGGGCAATTGGCAGGTTGTTCCTCTCACCGTTGGCCCTCGGACTTCTTTTCCTTCTTCTTCTAACTTCAGTAAAGCCATCGTCATCAGCTTGTGGATTGAGGAGGCCCTTGTCTTCCCCTTCCTTGGTCAAGTGGGTCAAATCGTCAAAGTTGTCTTGGGCAGTTTTGGAGGCTTCTTGAAATCGCTTGTTTTTTTTGCCTGAGAGGGCAGTCTTTGATCCTGTGACCTTGCTGGCCACAACGAAAGCACGCGTTGGGGAGGTTTTTGTAGGTGATAACCTGCTCCCAAACATCTCCAACACCCATGTCCACTTTGATCGTTGATGGAAGCGGCGAACTGAGGTCGGCCTCGACGCAGATTTGTGGGTGCCATCTAGCATTGAAAGAGTGTCTTGCCCCCTCATAGATGAGACCACCAATGTCTTCTCGTGAAGCCAACGGCTTGCCGATAGGGGAGACTATGTCCCACACGAAGTTGTACAAGAAGTATGGGAGGTTAGGGAGCTCAACCCAAAGAGGGTACCGAAGTGATTTCGATTTGTCGGGGGTAAAGTCCGGGGACCATCTAAATAAGCACAGGGTCGTCCGACCGATCTGCCAGGTGCCAACGCTTAGGGCTTGGAACGCCATCTCTTCATTTTCAAAGACTAGCAGCAAGTGGTTTGCTGGCAAGAACTGACATTTGCTGACAATTAGTCCTCGAGGGAACCACTCTTTTCGAAGCCATTGTCGCACGATTTCGAGCGGGGGCCTAGGGCCAAACACTTGGCCGACGAGGCAAACTTTCTTGAGCTCTTCCTGAGCAGACAGAACTGCGGGTCTACTGAGGGACACGATGGGGGATTCAACACTTTCGGATGCCCCAGGGGCGGCACATGACCCCCCCTCCAGCAGAGCGGCCAAAGTGCCGGTCTCCCCAGGGGGGGGGGGCCGATTACTTTTCACGAGAGAGGACGAAGCCACATCCATGGCCCGAGGAACTTGCACCACGCTTAGTTTTCAATGCCCAGCGGCAAGACCCTCCAACAACATAGAGAGAAGGTAGACCACAGACAAGGAAAACTCCCCCCACCTGATCACATCGCATCCAAATACTCCGCTTTTCCGGGAAAAACAAAACGGCCAAAAAACCCCACAAAAGAGGGGAGCACACTTCTACTTTTTTGAAACTTCCTTTTTCTTTTTCTTCTTTTTTCTTCTTTCTTTTCTTCTTCTTTTTTTTTTTCTTCTTCTTCTCTCTCTTTTTTTTTTTTTTCTCTTCTTCTTCTTCTTTTTTTTTCTTTTTTCTAATTCAAGCTATGAAAACCTTCCATACAGGTGGCTTGGCAGAGGAAAGAAAACATAGCTCTAATCTCCTTTTTGATTTTTTCTCTTCTTTTTCTTCGCTTCTTTCTTCTACTGCCCTTTTTTTTTTCTTTCTTCTTTTTTTTTTTCTTGGATTCCGTCAAACAATCGCCTTCAGTCGATCGTGACTCAGTCGCCTGTCGGTCGCCAGCCTGTCGCTCGTCGATCGTGAGGCCGCAGCGTCGCGATGGACAGACCGCCAACTCAGCACCGCGCACCAATCAGCTCGCTCGCCGCCAGTCGCTCGCCAGTCAGTCGCCGCCTACTCTAATTTATCGCGATGGACAGAAGCGCGGGGGTATGCGCGATGGACAGGACGCGAACTTTGATCGTCAGTCAGTCGCCGCCTACAGCCCCAAATAAATGCACACCCGACGACACATCACCAACCACAGTTAATCGCGACCAGCAACTCCAATTTATCGCGATGGACAGAAGCGCGGGGGTATGCGCGATGGACAGGTCACGCGCGATGGAGTTAGTTGTTGCCACACTCAGATCAGGTACCCCGCCCGGCCAGATGTCAGTCGCGACGGACACACACCAGGCAATCGCGCGATGGACACTCCTCTAAAGAAGAACTCTAGTCCATCGCGACGGACTCAAGCGCGCGATGGACACCGCCATGATAATTGTTGAACCTTCCTCTTGAGTAGCCATAACTTCCTCTATTGTATCCTCTACCTCTTTGAATCCTGGAATTCCTAAAGCAATTTTCAGTTGTATGATTTGTTACTCCACAAATAGAACATGAGCTGGAGTCTTGGGATCTCCCCCTACCTTGTCTACCTCCTCTTCCTCTACCTTTGCCATGTCTTCCTCTACCTGCATAGCTTGATATGTACCTGCTTCATCATCCACTTTCTTTGCCTTTCCTTTGTTATCTTTGGACTTGCTTTTATCAGTGTATAAAGCTGAAGATTGATTACCTTTAAAGCTTTCTCCATTTTTGATAAGCTTTGCCTCTTGAGTAAGTAGCTGTCCAATGAGTGTATTGAAATCAGGTACATGCATGTCCATGTACAAATCCATAGCTGTGGTGAATGCTTCCCACTTGTCATCTGCCTTCAAGCCATTGATGACCTGCCTTACAATTTGCTCTTCATCTACTACCTCTCCAATGCTTCCCAACTGATTTGCTATGTCCTTGAGCTTTGTGACAAAATCAGCCACATTTTGTTTGGGAGCCTTCTTGAGAGTTGTGAAATCCAGCCATAGTTGATGCTTCCTAGCTTTGGTACTTGAAGAGAAGAAGGCTTCAAGTGCATCCCACACTTCATGAGATGTCTTACAACTTCTAATGTGAGGCAACAAAAAATTTGAGATAGAGTTGAGGAGATAAGACCTTGCAAGTGCATCCTTGGAGCACCATGTGCTCAATCTTTCTTGCTCTTCTTGTGTTGGTTGACTTTTGTTCCTGAAACTTGGCATAACTTCATCTCCAGCCACATAAGCATATAAACTTCTACCTTGGAGATAAGATTCCATTCTTAATGACCAAGCTGAGTAGTTACCTCTGTTCAATTTGTCAATTGATGAAGGAAATCCATCTGCCATGTTGTCCAACCTTTCTATGATACCACTGTGAAGAGATGGATAGGTATGTGCTTGAAGATGAAGAGGTGTTGCATAATACTTGATCTACACCAGCCAAATGAACGCCATGAGTATATGGTGGGCCCTTTTAGCTTGCCAATGGATGTATTAGACACCCTATGTACCTTGAAAGATCACTCTCAAAAAGATAGATCAAAACAGATAAGTTGGAGTTAGCTCAGAGGTGAAGAACTTGCTATTCTTGGTTCATACACCTGTCCAATGTTTTGCATAATTCTCTGAGCACAGCAGCAATTAACTTAATTCCTTTTGGGGAAGTCTAGTTCACTTAAAAATCTAACTTTCAAGAGTAATCTCATCACAAATAATGAAGCACACACTGAGAATGGTGTTTAACAACTGATGACATCATCCTGCTTTTCACGGGCTGCTACAGTAATGAGACTAGTGAGCAGAAAAATGAACATAACTCAAGATTTAAGAATCCAATGATTATGAAATTTGTATGCTTATACTCGACAGTAAGCTGAATCCAACACGTTTTAAAGCATTGAATTTGGATAAGTAACCACTGAGAAATGGCTCTGACAAGATGAGTGAAAAAGTCGGGTACCTGACAGAGAAGTGAAGATGAACAGACCCTGTTGACTTCAAATGAACATAACGGAAGATTGAAAAATCCAAATGAAATGAAAATTGGTGAGCATATACTAGACTTATAGAGCTAACGTTACCAACTTAAATCACTGAAAATGATGCACCAAGCTCAAAGAAACCATCTCTGCAATCTGACTGAGAAAACTGAGAGATATGGCAGTGAGTAGTACACTTCACAAGAACATGGAAATATGAACTCAAATGATCATGAAAATGAAACTATATTGCTTGTACAATACAATGGACTTACTGATACATATGTGTGCCTTGTAATCACACCTTGATATGGCATAAAGCACAGCTCTTGGAGGTCTTCACATAGGTCTCTCTAACCACGACTAAAACTGCCATCTATTTATAGTTGAGTTTGGGAGGCTAACTTCCCTCAATCGCTCTTCAATCAATTTGTGATTGATTTGATTCTCTATCTACCACAAATCACGAATTTGTGGCTCCTCTTTCCCTTTTTGATCAAGTGGACTCAACCACTTAAGATTCTTTCACTTTTACATTAAGTAAAGTCCTCAAAAGTTACAAGAGGTAGTTCACAAGTGAACTTTACATAGTCTTCATTTTAAAGCTTCTTCTATGAATTTGTGGGACTCAAGCCAATACTTAGGCTTTTCATAGACTTGCTCCAACAAAGTACACATAGAAAACTAAAGTGGATGAAGAAATATTGCATATTCCTCTAAAAGAGTTGCATAAAATCTTGAAGAGAAATGAGTTAGGAACTGTTGATAGTTCTGAGAGTTCCAAAGAAGATAAGTCTTTACGTTTAGGGAGAATCTCAAATAATTCAAACTAAATTCTTTTGGAATTGTCTTTGGTTTAGTTGAAGTAAAGGTTGGAAGAGCTATAAGGAACACTTTCTCCTATGTATTTATGACCTTAAAATTGAGCTCAATGAAGTAGCCCTCTAATCAAATGAATAGTTAGTAAATGTTAGTTGGAAGTGGACCATAGTAGAGACATCTAATTTAGATGTTTTAATCAAATTGACTTACAATTTATTTTATAAAAGCAAATTCAAGTGAATTGGAAGTAAGTTCTAAAATCCTGAAAGTCCCAAACACCATCCCTTTTCGTATTTCTATGAACTAGTAATGCCCGCCAATATAGAAATTTGGCTAGGGATACCTTGAATCCAACCATTTCACATGTTCATGATCACATAGGAAAAATTCAAAACAATGGATTTGGAAGGAATATTTGTTTATCCACCCTTATCATTCATTTCATACTTCTGCACTCAATTCAATTTATCAAGTGAAAATCTATATGAAATTTCCAATCATTTGGTTAGGTATTAGAGAGTTTCTTGGAATGACTAAGACTCATTTAACATATATTCCCCTCTTTTCACTTTGAATAGGAGGTGAATCACACAAAAAATATGAATATGCTCCATATTAGTTGGATCATGGGCTCTAGTATATGCCTACATTTTTTTTATAACTCTATTTTTTAGGATCAAAAAAGTTTCCAAGGTAAGAATTTGACATGAGTCTCTATCCACTTAGTTCATACCGATCTGAAATCGGACATCATTTGATCAATCTAGCAACTCAATGTGTGTTGTGTGAGCATGGAACACAAGGTTACTTAGAATAGCTACTATGGTGTAACTATCTGTGAAGATGGTGATGGTAGAAGATTCAGCAAAACCCAAATCACCCAAAAGGCATTTGAACCACACACACTCAACAACTACTAAAAAACCTACCCTATAATCAACCTCACATATAGAAGTGACCACATTAGGCTAATTCTTGCTCAACCAAGATATGCATGAGCTAGAAACCAAGAAACAAAGACCACTAGTGGACAGATGAGTGTATTATCAACCATACGAGTCTGTGTGAAAAAACATGTAAATCTAGAGGTAATGATCCCCCCTTGAGATGAACCAATCGGGGTAGCTCTCAAGTAGTGAAAGATTATTTTAAACACCTGCCAATGCTTTACAGTTGGATAATGCATAAACCCACCCATGTGATAGACAACAAATTGAGTATCTAGCCCAGTTATGCACAAGTAAATCAAGCATCCAACAACTTACTAATAGAGAAGAACATCAAATGCATCTGCAACATCATGAAGACTCAACCATAAGCATATTTCCATAGGAGTGGCAAAAGGTTTTAAATCTCCAAGGCCAAAAAACTACGATAATGTGTCAATATATTCTGTTTGACACAAAACTATTCCCCCATCAAGTTGCACAGACTTAATTCCTAAATATTGATGCAAATGGCTAAAATATAGTATCTCCAAAGAGGCATGTGAATCAGCCATAAAATTAGTAGTAGGCTTCTCATTAGGACGAGTGAGAAATATGTCATCAACATCTACAATGATGATTAGAAGTACATCATCTTCACGCTTAATATATAAGGTGATCTTAGTTGGAGTCTTCTCAAAACCATGTGCAATCAAGTAGGCATGTATCGTTTCATACTAAGCATGTGGTGCTTGCTTCAAACCATGTAATGCCTTTATTAGTCTGTGCACGTTTTTTCATGCCTTTTTTGCACAAAACCATGGAGCTGAAATATACAATTCTTGATGTAGGTCACCATTCAAAAATGAAGTTTTAATGTCCAACTAATGTACTTTTGAACCATGATGAGCTACAAGTAAAAAAGCACTATGAACAGTCTTCATTTGGCATGTGGGAGCAAAGGTCTTTCAAAATCAATGCCTATCTCTTGAGAATAACCCTTGGTAACATGCATAGCCTTATACGTGCCAATGGCTCCCTTAGGCTTTCCTTTCAGCTTGTATACCCATTTAGTTCCAATTGTCTTTTTCCTTGAAGTCAAATCACATAAAGGCCAAGTAACAATCTTCATAGCAGCATCATATTCTAATTGCATGGGAGCCATCGAGTCTTTTGAAGTTTTTGTTTCATCAAAAGAAGTTGGGTCATTCTAATCACAAAGAATAGTGGCAACCATTGCATAGCAATATAATGTAAAGGAAGCACTATGTCGGTATGATATGAAAAATGTGCATCCTATTTGATATTTCTTATAGTCCGCGTCAACCATTTAGGCATAGTTTAGCCTCCTCTGTATTAGCTCTCTCATTGACAAGTGCATAATGTAAGTCTACATGAGAAACAAAATGATATGTTTCAACATATGGAACCTATAAAGGTTGAGAGATTGCCTCATTTTCACTAGCACTTGAGTTTCCACCTATAAAAAGAGATAGCAAAGTTTCATACACATATTTAGAGCTAACTGATTATGCTTGGTACATGAAACTAATGATTGAATCGCATTTTCCACAAAAACAACACCATGGATAACCAAATTGTGTTTAGTCTATGGATGGTAAAGATGATAACCCTTTCTTTTATAGCTCTACCAAAAAGAAATACATTTAATTGTTTATTATCCAATTTTTTAAATTGTTGTCGAGGCACCAATTCATATCATAGACAACGAAATACAAATAGATGAGCAACAGATGGATTCCAACCATGCCAAGCCTCATATGGAGTGATCGATTGTAGTGCTTTGTTAGGACACCAGTTAAGTACATATTTTGCACATATAGTACCCTGAAGCTAGAAGTTATGTGGTCAAGCCTACCTTTTCACCATACCCCTTTCCATCTCCATGAGAGACATGCCCAATTTATGCTGACAAATTTTTAGCAATAATAAAATAAATATTTGAAGCACATAAACACTTTGGACTTTTCTTTCAATGGACACACTCGTGTATGCCTGGAGAAATCATCAATAAAAGCCATGAAGTAACAATAGTTCCCAAAATAAGATGTCTACACAAGACCAGAAACATTACTAAAAACGAGATGCAATTTATAAGAAGCTCAAACTAGACCATTTTTGGGAAACGGGGAATGTTGTATTTTGCCCAAAATACAGCCTTCACAAACATTTTTGCAAGTTTTAGATGATGAGAGTGTGCATGCCAAAGCTTTGCATTTGAGATACCTTGAGAATCTTGAACTGCACATGTTGCGTCATTCAAAGATTTTGTATGGTCTATCAGCTCATACAAACCATGACATAAAAATGCTAGAAACAATAATAACATTACCATTCGGGAGATCACAAATTGTATTGCCATAAACATACTTGACAACCAAGCAATCTTTGATAATGCTGAAAAGCACAATAGATTTCTCTTAATCCTTGAAACATATAAAGACTCTCACGATGCAAAATAACTACCATTAGTGGTAGTCACAATGATATTACCGACTCCCATTACATGATAAGAGTAGTTGTTAGCGCATGTGATAGTATTTCCTATAGGGGTAGGTTCTAGTGAGCTGAAGAAACTATGCTAAGAGGTAATATGTTTGGTTGTCCCACTATCAAAGACCAAATACATTAGCCTACTATATAAATACACTATTCATGAGAAGATTGCTCATCGGTACAAATAGTAGTAAATGCCCATTCTTCATTATGAACAAGATAAGCAAACTTTGGGTTAGGTGAAGAGGCCTCAACAACAACCATTTGAGCCTCTTTCTTCTTTGCCTATTTTGCAACTAGCTTTGAACAACTCTTTATGACATGATCATTTTGCTTTAACTATTTGTAAAATTGTTCTTGGTTTTCAATTTTCTTCTCATCCTTGTCTTCCTCTTCAACCCTACACCATTAGTAGATTTTTTCTTACTTGTAGATGAGATCCATTTTCCTTTGCCCTTCTGACTTGCTAAGAAAGCTTGATGTGCAACATGCATGATCGACCTATTCTGCCTCAAGTGACCTTTCTGTAAAAAAAAAACAGAGACTAACTCCTCAAATGTTAAGGCATTTGGATTTTTGTTCATCATCAATTGAAAAGTAGAAGAAAAACTCTAATATGAATCAGGAAGACCCTTAAGAACAGTCTACATAGACAAACAGTGAAGCAAGACTTTATCAATATAATTCAAATTCTTCTTGAGGTCTTTGATCTTTTCCAAAAAATTATCAATAAGATCTCCTTTGTTCATATGCTCAGTCTCCAGCTATTTTTGGATTGAAGCAACAAGAGCCTCATTTCTCGCCAAGTGTAAATTGGTAAGTTATCCCAAGCACTCTTTGCTACTTTTAAAGAGTAAATGCAAGGGATAATGGCAACTTTGATAGAAAAATCTACCAATGGATATGTGTGAGCACCTCTACCATCCCTTAAATGTTTCTCTATAGTATGTGTTACAAGAATTGTAGCAAAAATAGGAATTTGAATATCATGCTCTTCAACACCATCTGCATCACCTTGAATAACTATATTTGGAAGTCTAATAGGATGTTTTTCCACACCTTGCACAATATTCCACAACCCTTTTCTCACCACTACATGGAGCATCATATATGCCCACAATGGGTTGTTAGTACCATCCAACTTATTTTCAACAGCCAACATATAGAATACATCATTGCTTTCAACCATGATGAGTGAATAAATATCCTGATGTAGAGAAATGGTTGTATCTAAAAGAAATGAGTAGAGAAACCTTATCAAGCTTTGCTAAACCTATGGGAGACTTTGAGGCACTTATAATAAGAAATCAAAACATGTATATATGTTGGGTACAAAAGGAATAAAATGCCTACACAATTGCTACGATGTTGCATATAGAGGCCAAAATGAGCTCATATCAAAATTTTGATGCCACAAAGCAAAGCTGCTTTGAACTCCTAATTGCCCCAAGTATGCCCACAAATTTTTGCATAATTATGAGATTTTGACTAGAGGTGTGTCGAGGATGTTGTCGAAAAGATTCTCTCTCCCTAACTTGATGAGAGATAACCTTAAGCATCTTCAAAGCTCTATTTTACTGCAAAGAAATGTGGCAACATCTCAATAGTGTAGAGGATAGGAAATGCAAAATCCTAGAGGAAGCACCAATTCATACTAAAAGATTCTTATCTCTTCTACTTCAAAGTCAAGGCGAGCATGGATCAAAGTGAGCCCACTAGGCTTATACCCTTGCAAAGCTTTAAAATTGGTAACACTTCAGCTATGTCAGATTCATCAATTGAACACATCTTTATTATTACTTTACCGGAGGCATTAGCAACCTTAGGAATCTTGAGGTATATAAATTATGTGCAGGCTGCTCAGGATTATGAAGACATGTAATCATGGAATAATGCAACATAGCTGGCATCAGTTTCAAAACAAGCAAAGTTTGAACATGCATACAAGGTGCTTCTACTCCCACCATCACTGAAGGGAGTGCTCAAGATTCAAAGCACACACATCTTTCTAAAGAAGAGATGGAGAAATTTTTATGCAAGTTGGTGGGAACTTTTTCTAGCCATCGAAAATGCTCATACAGTTGTTGAAGCCACCTTCTTTTGGTTATGGCAGTTGTCAAAAAGGAAAGGATACACTCGTTTTCAGATATGCTAAAGCAACTGAGGGACTTCTTTGGTGGGAGGTTGGAGAGAAGTTTTCTTGTATGGTTCTTTTTTTCCATGGTGATTAACATAGGAATACTCGGCAAAAATGGTGATTCCTCAAAGGTTGCAGTTGCTAGATTTCTATATAATCCTAGTTATCCCTTGTTCCAACTTTTTTTGAGAAAGATTAACTAATTCTCTCTTCATGATAAGATCATCATGTTTTCTTTTCTACATTTTCAAAGCTTGATTTTGATATATGAGATGCATCCCATGCTTCTCTTCTAAGCTATGGTTTTTGTTTTAGAGTTATAATGGCAAGGCATCTGTATCTCACTCGCAATGGCAATTCTTAGCTATAAATTATTCTATCTTTTATAAATGATTTTTAGGATGAGTCGCTTTTCTACTCTATTTTTTTGTTTTCTCCATAAAAAGGAAGTTCGGCCTTGGCCTATTCTCTCATACTTTAATTAAAGAAAAAAGAACAAGTTACAAGTGAATGGAACTAGTGCCCTTGGGACCGCACGAATCCCACAAAGCAGGGGTAGAGCTTGCGAGGCTAAACAGTGTTTCAAAGGAGGTTAACAACCCTCCCGTCCCCCTTATGCGGGGCCTGCTTGGGTTTAAGCTTGTTGTTCTCAAAGATAAACACTTTATGATGCCTAAACTGTGGAGACCTCTTATAGTTGGAGATTCTTTTGCCAAGGAGGAATAGAGACTTCTCGATTGACCACTCTTTAGGAGGGTGACCAAATTTTTTTGCACACCACTCCCTCCAAATCTTCCAGAGGGTAAGATGTGTGAAGACATGGATTTGTACTTGTTGAAGATGAAGTGGTACTACAAACACTTTGCACTACACCAGCCAAATGAATTCCAGAGAAATGTGGTGGGCTCTTTTAACTTTCCAAAGGATGTATTAGAAACCCTATGTACCTTGTAAGATCACTCTCAAAAAGATGAATCAAAACACATAAGTTGGAGTAGATTCAAGGACAAAAAACTTGCTATTTTTGTTCATACACCTATCTAGTGTTTTAAAGAATTTGGCCACAATAGCAATTGACTTGATTCCTCTTTGGGAACTCTTATTAACTTAGTAAACTAACCATCATGAGTGATTTCATAAAAAATGGTGGACTACATAAAGAGAAAAGTGTTTAGCAAGTTATAGCATCACCCCGATTTTCATGGGTTGTAGCAGTACTCAGACCCGTGAGTAGAGAAATGTTAATATCTCGAGATTCTTATGAAATTTTGTAGGCATATAGCAGAAATTATGTTGATTCTATCAAGATTTAAATCATGGAAAATGATAAAGCACACACTGAGAACAAGCTATGAAAAAGTGACTATTCTGATGGAGTGCTCATATGGAAGTAATATGTGAACAGATATAGTCAACATCAAATGAACATATCTCAAGATTAAAAAAAATAAATTGAAGTGAAATTTTGTAAGTATGTAGTAGACTTAAGGAACAAACTTTAACAACTTAAATAACTGAAAAGGATACACCAAGCTCAGAGAAATCATCTCTGCAATGTAACTCAGAAAACTGAGAAATATTGTAGTGAACAATATACTCACAAAAGTATGAAGATATGAACTCAAATGATCATGAAAATGAATGTATATTGATTGTAAAGTACAATGGCCTTACTAATACATATGTATGCCTTGAACCCACACTTTGATATGGCATAAAGCTCTGTTCATAGAGGTCTAAAACTGCGACAAAAATGCCATGTATTTATAGTGATCTTTGGAGCAAAGATTTGAATTTGAATCTTGCTCACCTAAAATAAATCTCCTATTTCTTTGTGATTGATTGATTCTCCAACCACTTCTATCATGAATTCCTGGCTTCTCTTTCCTTTTTTTTCATCAAGTGAACTCAACCACTTTAGATACTTTTACTTTTACATCAAGTAAAGGCTTCAAAGATTACAAGAGATAGTTCGCAAGTGAACTTACACATTGTCTTCACTTTAAAGTTTCTCCTATGAACTTGTGAGACTCAAGCCAATACTTAGGCTTGTCATGGACTTGCTCCAACAAGATGGAAGTGATTCGGATGAGTGGAGCATCTATAGGTGCATGAGAAGGAGCCTCATCTATAGGTGTGGTCTTCTTTGAAAATCAATTGAAAACTCATATAGTATGAACAATATGCCAAATGACAATTAGCATTGATGTTTAGCGCAATGCAAGGAAAGGAATTCCTGATGACTACAGGTTGTTCATCAAAATACAGTTCCAGTATAATAATTGAATAATTTACTATTGTACAAAGTGTTTTGCATTGAGTTTTCGTGTTTCCGCTTTAACATAAGTTTCAATTTTGCGATCCTTTGCGAGCTAAATTGTTTTGGAATTGATTATAGAATCCTTTCTTGCGTGATGGATCATAGAGCTATGTTTGACTCATAGTCTTTTCAACTCAATATAAATCATGCGCTCTAAAATTCTCAATTTACAACATATTATCTATGAAACCATTTTTTAAAGGACATGTTGAATAGAAAAGATCAAGCGATTTGATGTATTGAGAAGTGGAAATGCATTTTGAAATTCAAAGGACAATACAAAGCTTACAGTGATACCATTCTTTTTCACATGCAACTTGACTTGACTATTTTGTTTCCAAATGAAATGGATGTCAATCAATGTTTTATCTCTAATATCGTGTTCCAAGTGCAACTATTTTTCTACCTAAGAGCAAACATAAAAATCACCTGAGTCCACGTGAAGACACCCCACATGCACCATCATCAAGAACACTCACAATTGACCTAATCCATCATCCGAGCCCTTCACTCCCACAACACCCTAGATTAAGCATTGACC
This sequence comes from Ceratopteris richardii, assembly GCA_020310875.1. Classification (NCBI taxonomy): domain Eukaryota; kingdom Viridiplantae; phylum Streptophyta; class Polypodiopsida; order Polypodiales; family Pteridaceae; genus Ceratopteris; species Ceratopteris richardii. The sequence goes on along the minus strand of CM035424.1, from coordinate 93,159,193 downwards.
TACACTGATACCTCTTGTTGGAGTTCAAGATCTGGGGAAGCACACGAACAGTACAACAAATAAGAAGAAGCTTGAAGCACAACACAGTCCCAAATATATTACCAAGTGAACGTACAAAAATAAATCACCCATTAGGGGTATAGGTATATATACAAGGGGGAGACCTCCTAATACCTTGATTTGATGTGAAAAAATCCTTCCTGAGATAGGTTTTGCATTCGAAATCAAGGGAAAAGTGAGGAGTCCCACGGTTAAAAGGATGCTTTCCAAATCCGTATAGTTCCATGTGGAAACATCTTTAAAGCTTTCTAGGAAGGAAGTAACCTTATGCAGGAGGATATGCTCCTACGATAATTATGATGCATGTAGAACAGGTTTGTCCTCTCTTGGTTCTTCTAAATTTATTTCTTGGACCATTGGTGTCGCTTTTGTACCTTAGGCATCTCTATCACTTTGGTGTTTCTCTCTGAAGTGGAAGTTCTAGGTGCAAGTTTCCTTGATCTTAGAATCCCAAGATTTCTTTTGTAGTCATCACAAGTGTATTTATTCTATGGGTAGCTGCACTTTCCATTTTTCATGCATTGGTAGTATAGCGTCCTTTTTTTTCCTATGGACCATAGTTCTCCTCATTAGTGTACTTTTTTCTTTGGAACTTTCCTATTCCAATGACTTCTATCCGGGGCTTCTTCTTGTCTTTTGTCCCATTTTCACCATAGGTTATTGTGTAACACAATGGATACACGAATCCCATCCACTTTAATATATCCTCATCGTCCAATATACCATTCAATCCTAGACAGTCTAATTATTCATTATCTGGTTCTGCCAATGAAGTAGGAGTACCCATCTGTGCATGATCAAGACCATACCCCATCTCTAGTTGATTTAGCATGTCTTGATCATGTGCCCACATATGATGATGCCCCTAGCCAAGGGTGACCTTCGCTTGTATTAGCCATGGTCATCCTAAAAGTAAGGGGAAACCTCAAGATATGAGAGGAAATTGTAACACCACGAAGTCCAAGATGAACTCAGACCCCTCTATTATCAATTCCACCCTCTCTATAATTCTGACGGGCTTTACCATGCTATGATCCACCATGGTTATTCCGAATTGTGCTTCCCTAGATGATTATCCTAGCTTCTTCATCATTGACGCAAGCATTAGATTGATACCTAATCCACCATCTATGATGACTTAGGTTATCTCTTACTCGATTGTGTTTCATGCTATCCAAGGACGGTAATAGTCCTTCAAAGGGGGCTGCATTTTAAAACAATTATCAAGACTAATACCCACCAACATTGCTACTCCTAGTGAAGCAACAATGTTGAGCATCTCACTTTAGAACCGAGCATTCATATACAACAGGTCATACACACTTATATACTAGTACATATTCTTCAAAATTAGGCTCACTAACAAATACTTGTAGGTACACTTACAATGAGATTCGGGGCCACATTCTCCATTTCCCGTTGGAACATCCATAAGCCATCTTCTATCCTTCTATCTTGATTCTACTCTTCCTCCTACTCCATCTGCGACTCTGAAGCTTGGTTGAAGGCCACAACTTCTAGTTGATGATCCTTTAGTCCAGAGAACATTTGTGGCTACCTTTCTACTCTAATAGGCTCCTTCCTAGTCTAGTAGGCTCTTGCTCAACATAAGATCCCTCCCACTTCTCAAATCCTCCCATTTTTTCTAGCACATTAGATTTTGTTGCTCTGGACCAACTACTTCACTAGAACCATTCTTTCGCAATGAGCTAGTACTCATTGTATTCTAGTGCCTTATATTCTTCCTATACTACTCATTGATCTCTCATGCACACTCTTAACGGGGAGATCTTTCTGAGTTGCACAACATTTGTTATGGGTGACCACATCTGTATGCCTTGAGTGGGAAGTGGTTCTACGAAAATGTGGAAAGCATTGTTCAACTTGCTCACATTAGTCTTCTTTGGGTAGTCGTTTGTGTAGTGATCTCCCAATTCTATAAAATTCATGTAAAGTGGCACATTTTCTAGCATGCAATATTAAGCATGCACATGAACATATTCCCTAAAACTATATCACATTAGATGGGTGCTGATGTTGATTCCTAAATGCAGAAACTTGATCACTCATACCACTCTATATGTTAGAGCCAATAGGAGAAGAATAAAGTGATGGAACTCTAAGAGTATTATCGGGGATAGGTCCTCGTGCTACCATTATGAGTTGAGTCATAGGAACCAAGGTTGAGACGTCATTGCTAGTTGCCCCAATACATAGGTGATTGCAGATCTGCCATTCCCTTCAGATAGTAGCAGTGTTGAGCCTCATTCCCCCATTTACCATAGAAGTAGTAGGTTACCTTTTTGAGGCATTCTGCTTGAGGGAGCACCTGTTAGTGATATATTTTTCACCAAAGGTTAGCCTTTGTCTCTATCTCCTTGAGCTCTTTGATCTCTTGTAGAAGCTTGGCAAGAGTATCTTCTTTGATACTCATAAATCTTTGTTGCATTAGGGAGCCATTCCATCGTTCAACACAAGAAGTGGAGTCATTGAAGTGCATATGGACCTACTTCATCTTGGTAGCGGAGGCCACAAAGGCTTCTAGTGGGATGCTTGGAACCAAAAAATCATGGATTTTGTGCCTTATGCTGAGCAAAAGCACTCTCTTACATCATTTCTTTAGGAGGAAGTCATCGAGAGTAGCTACTAACTTTGCCACTATTGAGCTGCTCAAAGGTCAAGTTGGTCAAAGGTTAAAGTTGTCAATTGTGGAGCTAGACAAAGGTCAAAATGGTGACTTTGCAAGTGATGCACAGGTGGTGCAAAAGTGCAAAGTGGTGCACAGCTGGTGCATAAGTGGTCAAGAAGAAGGGTGCATATGTAGTGCATAAATAGTTTTCTCACAATGGTTTTGCAGGAAAAGTTGAATGCATGTTGCAAAGTGGTCTTTTTTAAAAGGTTATCATGTTTTTTAAAGTGTTTTGGAAGGTTTAGTTCAACCCTCCCTTATGCACACATTTTGAAGAATTGAAGTTCAAAAGTGGAAGCCATATGAAGAGGAATCGGTATGCAAAAGTTTATGTGTGGCCCCCATTTTTCACCACAAGTCAAAATAGGGAGTCCTTGGATTACACATTAAGTGCTTCTTGGGACACCAAAGTGAGCACCAAGATACACTAGTAGTTGAAGCAACATACATAAGTGGAATCAACACTCACAACAAGGCATTAGCATTCTTGGAGTTAGATTAAGCAATAGAGACTATAGTCTGCACTAGAGAGCAAGACAAGAGCAAGGGGCACCTTGAACGAGTGTGATGCAGAAAAGCAAAGGAGAAAAAAGTGTGCAAGGAAGGTGAGCAAGTTTGGAGAGAGAGAGAGAGAGAGAGAGAGAGAGTTTTCCTAGAGAGCCATTAAGGAAGGCAACCAAGGTGGAAGATGGTATCACTAAGGAGGTGTTGCATGTCGATAGAAGGTCGGCCTTCCTCCAACTCTATTGGAATCTTGAGTGCAACGTCTGCACAAGAGCAAGCTACTAGAGAGGGTGGAGATCCGGTATAGAGAAGGTTGCGTGCTCAAGAAATTTTAGTATCTTGTATACTTGTGTGTGTGTGTGTTTGTGTGGGCATTTTTGTTCAAGCACTCTACATAGTGAACATTTTGTGTTATCCTAGACACATCCATTGTCTTTTTCATTGTAATCAAGATATAGAAGCTTTGAGTGAAAGTGTTTTATTTATTGTTCTTCATCGTTCTCCTACAAACACTCAAGCATCTTTCAACTAAAGAATGTTCCGATAGTGACCAAAGCCTTAGTTCTTGTCATTAGATCTAGAAACAAACCAACTTTTCTTAAGTGGAGGTTCTCTAGTTCATCCAAAAATTGTTCAATTGAGTTCCTTGGTTGGAAAGCAGAAATGAAATTCTTTTTCATTGCTAACCAAGTCCTTAAGTGATCTTCTTTGAACTCATTGAACCACTTGTTAGCTAGCCCATCCAAGATCATTGGAAATAAAACATGAAAGCATTAGTTATCCTTCCAAGCTACGAATCTTGCAACAAACAAGGAAATGTTGATGTGATCATTGAGGGCTTCTATCAAGGCTCCCTTAAATCTGGAGAATTTAATATTAATATAAGACAAGAGAGATGTCAGGTCACCTTGTGCCATTTTAGGTTCTATTATGCGTTATTGTTTCTCTTTAGACTTGTTATGAGTAATAATGTTGCGTACTAGACTAAGAGAAGTATGATGCAAGAGGGAATTTTTCATAGATAGGTTAAGCACTTCTAAATTATTAGAATCACCAAGCCCTTGGTCCCAGCTAGCATGCAAAAACTGTACCAATTAGTGTGCAACTATAAGGAGCCAATACTGTTTTGGGTGGTTCTTTGGTACTGAGATAAGGGTTAGTGGAGTTTTATCGTTAAGAAACTAAGGCTTTCGAGGAAAGATTATGCTATGGAATTCAACGATACACTTCAGTCTACAATCTTTGAAACAAAAGAAGAAACTTACTCAATGTTAAACAAGAAAAGTGAATCAGAGAGGAATAAGGAAATATCATGGTTGAAACTTGAATATAGGAACAAAGTGTGGAGTGAATTGATTGCACTCAGGTCACCTTCTCATCGATCTTTTCAAATACACCTTGTATACAGAGAGTTACATAGAAGAGACAAAAGATGAAACCTGGCTTGAATATAAAGACACATATGGTTTTAAATTCACATGCCTCATATGTCAACTCTTCGAAGCTATTGATCACTATGTGGAATGTTATACACTTTCCATCTCCTTGTACACACAAAAATCCTTCAAGTGTGTACGCTTCTCTCGAAGCATTCTTTGCTTCACAAGCGCATAGCCTTGGTACCTCTCTTCCACCACATACGAGGCTTCCTATAATAGTCTCCCACTTCCACATGTCCTAGATTTTCTCTTGCATGATGATGATGATGATGTGCTCCTAAGCCTTGCCTTAATCCATGAGTCCAATACTATATCTACACATTTTTAAATGGGTATATTGCAGATGAAGTATACATGGAGCAACTAGAGGATTTTAAAGAGGCAATTGGATCATATTATGTTTGCAAGCTTAAGAGAGCTTTGTATGGCTTAAAGCAAGCTCCAAGGGCATGGATTTACAGATTGGTAAAGTTCTTGAAGAAGCTTCAAAGGAAGATAGTAGTTTGCTAGTAAAAGCAAATGAAGATAGATACATTTATGTGTGCATTTATGTTGATGACATTATTGTCACAGGTATAGATGCTCAAGGAATCAAGGGGCTCAAGAAACAAATGGAAAAGGAGTTTAAGATAAGTGATTTGGGAAACTTGTCTTATTTTCTAGGGATAGAGATTTTACACACTCAACATGGAGTGTATGTTACACAAAAAAAGGTATCTGAAGAATCTTGTGATGAAGCTTAACATGGAGAATTGTAAACCTTCAACTGCACCATTGGAGGTTAATCATAAATTAAGCAGGTATGGAGGAGAAGAGTTCAAGGACTTGAAGACATATCAAAGTTTGGTAGGTATTTTAATCTATGCTACCTTGACAAGACCAGATCTATCATATGCAGTTGGTGTCATATCTCAATTCATGCATTGCCCAAGGCAAACTCATTGGATTGTAGCACAAAGAGTGCTAAGATATATCAAGGGGACTTTGAATGAAGGTTTGTATTATGGATTTACTTCTAATACTAGACTCAAAGTGTTTAGTGATGCAGATTGGGCAGGTGATTCAGATGATAGAAGATCCACTCATGATTACCTGTGTTATGTTGGAGATAAGCTAATTTCTTGGTGCTAAAGAAGCAACATATAGTTTCTTTGTGATCCACAGAAGCTGAATACAAAGGAAAGGTGGAAGTTCCAAACGAATTAATTTGGTTGAAGACTTTATTAAAAGTCTAGGAATTGATCAGAGTGTTCCAATTATATTTGGAGACAATATGAGTTCATTGTATTTAGTAGCTAATCATGTGTTTCATGCCAGAACTAAACACATAGAAATTCAATATCATTTCTTTAGAGAAAAGGTGCTTGATAAAGAAATTGAAGTCATGTATACACCAACAAAAGAGCAAGTGGCAGATATGCTAACAAAAAGCTT
>CM035424.1:93083067-93148067 GCA_020310875.1 Ceratopteris richardii | reverse complement strand
GGCTGCCATTGAAAGGCGCCTTTCTCTTCTGACGGACCAATCTCCACCATCCATTCAAGTGTGCATCCAACAGATAGAAATCTAGGCGCCAAAAATGTATCACTATTTAAACTCTGCCGTCCGATCTTGCAGACCATCCAATGGCTCATGGAAAAAGATGCTTTATGTCATGATTGCTATCATCTCAACCATTGAATCTCAAGAGAATCCAACGGTCTACGTGCATTCACGACTTGACTTTTGTCCTTTAACATACGCCTTTGGATCTATGAGCAATCAAAGGGCTCTGAATGATTTTTGAGCTTTTGAAAACCATTCTCTTAAGAAAACCACGAATTTTGAATGGTTTTGGAGTCTTTGACCAGACAGAAACAAGGGAAGCCTATGCCTATGTCAGACATTGGTCTACAGAGACCATTCCGTGTGTGTGTGGGACAAGGGCTAATTAGCCAAGGTCCTAAGCTCGGGGTTATATCCTAAGGTATTTGATGGTTAGTGGGGATGAGTGTTGCATGCTGGCCACATGGCGACGCTAGAACATTCCAGATCACTGCTATTTTAGATACAAGAGGATATAAATGGATGGGAGGAGAGTGGCACACACATCATTCACATGTCTTTTGAGGAAAGCCTCACACTTGGTATCAGAGCAGGTTCTTGTTGAGCTATTTTGAGAAGAAATCTTGTGGAGAAGAGAGTTTTTGCATGTTTTCTTTTGGGAGGCATCGTCTTGTTGAGCTATTTTGAGAAGAAATCTTGTGGAGAAGAGAGTTTTTGCATGTTTTCTTTTGGGAGGCATCATCGTCTGTTTGGGTTGTTTTCTCCATCAATGTGTTAAGCAGCGTTTCCCGAGGTCAGCAGTCATTTGCATCAGAGATTTTTCATGGTGCAAAAAGGATGGAGAGGGGACTCCATGTGACCCCACCCCTCTAAACTAGAGAATGGCCGGTGTTATTGTGTTGCCGTGCTGCTCAGAGTTCTGCCCAGAGCCCATCTTTGGCCGCCGTTTTAGATTCGACACGCGCTGCCCAAAGCTCTACCCAGAGCTCAAAGATTTTGGTGCTTCATGAGCACAAAAGCTGGTCAGCCACCTGAACGATCAGCCGAGAGAGATAGTGGGCTCAGTAATTCCGCGCATGAGCGTTCAGAAAGCATCTTCACTGCTCATGTATGAAATGTATAAAGGGATAAGAGAGAAGCGCTATTCTTTATGAAGGTTCTTCGAATGTCTCAATATGTGGGTTAATATCTCTGAGCGCGCACATACTGATTCGTCGCTGCAGAGAAGAGAAGGGTGACATAATCCAAGTTTATGAATTTGTTTTTTTTTCTTTAATGGGTTGCCATAGCTAAAACCTCACCAACATAGCCAAATTGGTCACAATTTGGTCAAATCTTATCCAAATTTGGAGTTCTTGGGCTTGTTAGAAAGCTCTCTCAGAGATCTTTGCAAGGAGTGGCTATAAGCCATAGTTTGGGTTCAGATATTTCATGCAATAGAGGTTAGAAGTGGATTGTTCTTCATTGAATACCTTTAACGAAGCACTTCTTGAAGACGTATGCGATCCATGAACCAAAGGGAGTCAATAATCGACCCGTAGCTCTTTAATTGGACGCTTCAAGAATATCAACGGAAATTTGAGATAAGTATTTAGTCAATACTTGGTTGCTTATTCTCTTGATTATGCATATTAGAAATATTCATGCATTACGTGTAGGACGACGTAATTAGAGCGTATGTTCGATGCTTGAGCTTTTCTTATAGGTGGTAAGTATCGGTAGGTATCGACAAGAGAAATATTTTGATTGAGGGCCTGTAGCGCCCAACAGCATATTTGGAAAAGTTTTCTATTGCAGGTGTTCGTCGAGAAGATAAAAAAAAAAAGAATAATAGATCGTGCCTGTCGGCACATGATTTATGCTTGACGTTTTTTTATTTTCTTCGAAATTATTTCGGATTTCAAAGTGACGCCGTTAGGCTGCCGAAATTTCTAAAATAGTAGCATGCATGTGCATCAAAGTTTAGAAAGTATATTAAAGTTTCTTTCTATTGTCTTTTTCTATTTAGCAAAAGCTTTGACTAGTTCTTTTTCAGCTTGCCAGTAGTATTTAAGTTTGTTTAGTCTTTTATATATATATATATATATATATATATATATATATATATATATATATATATATATATATATATATATATATAAGAAAACCAAAAGAAAAAAAAGTTTCTTGCCTAGCATGGAACCCAAACCTTCATCACCTGTTAGGACAGAATCCATTATGCTTCAATCTCCAGTTGATTCCATTCAAGCTATGAACAATAGAATTTCATCCTTAGAAAGTTCTCTTCATGATATCTTGGAACACGTGCATGGTTCTAAGAAAGATGAAGAGCCTCTTGATTTTGATTTGCCAGAGATGGAGGTAGATGCTCGAGATGAGCATCAAACTTCAAAAGTCCTTAAAGGTAGCGTCTTAGTTAGAGAATCCAAATGGCAGCTTAAGGATCTTAAGCCGCTAATATATCATGGCTCAACTAGCGCTAGGAGTGCTGACGCGGTTGAGCAGTGGCTCAACAAGTGGGAACAGTGTTTCCGCTTGTGTCATATCACCGATCATAGGCACAAGATTCAGAAGGCCACTTATAATCTTATGGATGTTGCACATAGGTGGTGGCGTAAGATAGATCAGGATAAGAAGGAGCCCACGACATGGGATCAATTCAAAATCCTGTTTTATAACAATTTTGTACCACCTGATGAGAGGTCTAGAGCACTAGACACCTGGTTCTTCATCAGTCAGAAGAATCAGTCAGTTCAGGAATAAGCAGATAGGTATAGAGAGGTACTTCTTAAAGTACTTGATACCATTCCAGAGTTTCTTCAAGTCTTCAAGTTTGTTTTGGGACTCAGAGAAACTATCCGACCTTTAGTGAGAAAGGAGCGGTGTCAGTCTTTGGCACAGGCCACAAAGATGGCTTTGGTTTATGAGGATGGCCACAGGAGCACAGGTTCCCAGGGCCAGAGATCCCCATGGACTAGGGTTAGCCGACCTTTCCATACTTCGACTCCTGGTTTGGTCAGTGCACAGCCTTCTAGGGAGGCTAAGCAGGTGCACATGATCCAAACAGTCTCAGGAGGAAAGAGAAAAGTGTCTGCTCTGGCTGAGAGGGCATATAACCAATCTATTCTTACCCCTCAGCAGAAAGAGAAGGCGATGAAAGAGGATTTGTGCTATGGATGCTTAGGATAGCACTTGTATAAGGATTGTCCTAAAAAGAAAAAAATAGTAGCCACCATAGTCATAAATCCGACTCAGGCAGGGGGTGGGAGTGAGGATGAGTTTCGGGATCCCCCATCTCCATTATCGTCTCCCATAGTGGCTATGACGGTCACTAAAAAGGTTCCAACTGTGCCAAATGTTGTGCTTTCGCCAGTGGCACAGAAAGGATACCGGTTCCTAGATACTGAGCTTATTGTTATGAGAGGAGTCGTGGAAGGATAGCCTGTCAAGGTACTCTTTGACACAGGTTCGACTCATAATGTTATTAGTTCCCGATTAGTCAAGAGATTATGCTTAGATACGGTACAGTCAGATTATACTTATACCATAGAGTTAGCTGACGGAAAGGGAACTGAGACTTGGGATAGACGAGTAGTTGATCTTCCTATTCAGATCCAGTCCTATGAGGACAAATTGGATTTTGAAATAGCAAGATTAGCTCGATTCGACATAGTTCTTAATAAGAAGTGGCATGCGAGGAAGAAACCAGTCATTGATTTTGCTTCGCATGTGTATCAATTTGAGCATGAGGGAAGGAGATTACTGATCCATGGAGAACCAGATCTCCAAGAGACACGATTGGTGACTGCTACCAAGTTGCTTAAAATTGATTGTAAGTATATCTATTTTCTTTATTTCATGTATTTGTCGTATGTTGAGATGGATTCATGCAGTCATGGAGACTCAAGTTGGAATGCTCCAGCACTTTCAGCTAAAGTGACAGCAGAATTCCAAGAGTTGTTTTAAAGGAATTACCATCAGGTTTGCCTCCTTGCAGGAATATTGAGCATAGAATCGAATTATTACCAGGAGCGAGTCCGACCGCTCGGCCACCATTTCGAATGAGTTTGCAGGAGGAAAATGAAGTCCGCAAGGTCGTGGACGAGTATCTTCAAAAAGGGCTGATTAGACCCAGCTATTCACCCTTTGCCACACCAGTTCTTCTTGTGAAGAAGAAGGATGGATCTTATAGAATGTGTGTCGACTATCGAGCACTCAATAAGATCACCATTAGACACAGATATCCTATGCCCCAGATTGATGATCTTTTAGATGCTCTAGGTGGAGCCATTGTATTTAGTAAGATAGATTTAAAAAGGCTATCATCAGATTAGAGTGAAAGATCATGATGTATATAAGACAGCTTTCAGGACCTGTTTTGGTCATTATGAGTATTTGGTCATGCCCTTTGGTTTGACAAATGTTCCAGCTACATTTATGATGTTAATGAATGATATTTTACGACCTTTCATAGGAAAGTGTGTTGTTCATTTTGTGGATGATTTGCTAGCGTATAGTAGGACTATGCATGAGCATGAAAACCATCTAAGGTTTGTGTTGAATATTTTAAAAGAAAATAAGTTGTATGTAAATCCGGAGAAGACACATTTGTTTCTTCCGAGGATAGACTATCTAGGGCACGTGATTTCAGCCGATGGGGTTCAGATGGATCCAAAGAAGGTTTCAGTTATTTTATCATGGCCTACTCCTCAGGATGAGGGGCAATTACGATCATTTTTAGGATTTTCCGATTTTTATCGAAAATTCATCTCTTCATATTCGTCGATAGCAGCACCTATGACGAACTTACTTCAAGGCAAAATTCCATTTGCATGGAAGCAAGAGCAGCAAGAGAGTTTTGATACTCTGAAACAAGTTGTTTCAGAGGCTCCTATACTCAAAGTGGTGGATCCTCAAAAACCATTTGAGTTAGAGACGGATGCTAGCGGCATAGCCATAGGCGCAGTCTTGAGTCAAGATGGCAAGCCAATAGCTTTTGAAAGTAAGAAGTTAAGTAGTGCACAACGCAATTGGCATGTGCATGAACAAGAGTTATATGCAGTGGTGCATGCACTTAAAGTTTGGAGACACTATCTTTATGGTGCAGACTTTAAGGTATTTACACATCATCATACACTCAAGTATTTTTGTAGTCAGCCAGATCTTCGAGGCCGACAGGCTCGTTGGGCTGAGCTCATGCAAGAATTTCATATGGAAATCTTGTATAGAAGAGGCAAAGAAAATATAGTAGCTGATGCATTATCTCGTATAATGTATCAAATGAGCCTTATAGTTTTAGAAAGCTCATTGCTTCAAGAAATTAAGGAAGCACAGGTGGAAGATCCACATTTGTTACAAATAGTTAGAGCCATTAGCGATGACTCTATTTTTGGAGACGGGACAGTTGTTTCTTCTTCTACTAAAGCAAACAAGTCCATTCCGTATTCTAATTTCTCACAAGAGAATGGAATAGTGAAGCGGAAAGGAAAGGCTTGTGTGCCAGATTCCCGGGATTTGAGAAAGAAAGTCATGCATGATAACCATGATGTTCCCTGCGCAGGACATCCTGGTGTTGACAAGACAATACAACTTGTTAGAAGAACATTTTGGTGGCCTGGATTAGCCAGAGATATCCATGCTTATGTTCAACAATGCTTTATGTGTCAAGTCAACAAAGTAGAAAGGGTAAAGACACCAGGTCTTTTACATCCGTTACAAGTTCCCGATCATAATTGGGATAGTATATCCATGGACCATAGTGGGGTTACCGCGGACCCAAAGGAAGCGAGATACAATCCTAGTTGTGGTAGATAGACTGAGCAAGATGGCTCATTTCATACCTACGCAGGAGACGATAGAAGCTCCACAGGTAACGGAGTTGTTTATCCAGAATATCTTCAGATTGCATTGGTTACCTACATCCATAGTCTCAGATAGGGATGTCAGATTTACAGGACACTTCTGGAAGTTTGTATTTGACAAACTCAAAGTGTCACTAAAAATGAGTAGTGGTGATCATCCACAGACAGATGGTCAGACCGAGAGGGTCAACCAAATTCTAGAGGATATTTTGAGAGCATATGTGTCTGAGAGACAGACAGATTGGGATAGTTATTTGCCAGTAGTAGAGTTTGCTTATAACAATAGACCTCACAAGGTGACTGGGATATCTCCTTTTGAGATGAACTATGGCATGAATCCCACTGCTCCCAGTACCATAGGAATGCCTAAGAAATGTCCTACTGCTTCCGAGTTCTTAGCGAATCTCCAAGCAAACCTTGAAATAGCTAAAGCTAAGATGCAGCATGCAGCTGATAGAGCCAAAGAGTATGCTGATAGGAAACGATCTCCTAGATCCTTTGAGGAAGGAGACCGAGTCTTCCTTCAGGTACCAACTAGATCTACTTCATTGTCCACAGGGAAGTGTAGTAAACTATCACCAAGGTATTGTGGACCTTGGAAGATAGTAAAGAAGTTGAGTGATGTTGCATACCGATTAGAGCTTCCTCCAGATTGCAGAGTCCATCTAGTGTTTCATGTCAGTAAACTAAGAAAGTATATATCTAGGGAGGATAATCTAATAGAGGGTATTGTTTCTTTGCAGGAAACCGATAGATCAGATCATTCTCCAGAGAGAATACTAGATAGGAGACAGAAACGGTTGAGGAATCGTGTCATCCAAGAGTATCTGGTAGCCTGGAGAGGATTACCACTTACTGACTCTACTTGGGAATCAGCAGCTCTCGTTCGCAAGTACTTTCCCTCATTGATCATTGAGGACAATGATCTTTAGAAGGGGGAGAGAGTGTCAGACATTGGTCTACAGAGACCATTCCGTGTGTGTGTGGGACAAGGGCTAGTTAGCCAAGGTCCTAAGCTCGGGGGTATATCCTAAGGTATTTGATGGTTACTGGGGATGAGTGTTGCATGCTGGCCACATGGCGACACTAGAACATTCCAGATCACTGCTATTTTAGATACAAGAGGATATAAATGGATGGGAGGAGAGTGGCACATGTGAAGAGAGATGGTGGATGCAATCCAAAGATGAGTAGGTGCCGCTACAACCAGCTTCACACCAGCCAACTGAGACTTCAGAGTTGATTAGTAGACCCTTTGAGCTTCCTAAATCCACCAAAATATCAGCCAAGTACTTTGGAACATGTATCCCAAAAGTTTAAGTCAAGACAGACTAGTTGTGAAATGACTAGCTCCCAAAACTTGCTATTTTTGGACATACACCTGCTGGAAAAAATGAACAGTGCTCTCAACCTGGAAGGAATTAGAAAAATTCCTTTTGGGCATAGCAAATAGACTTAGTAAGCTTCCCAATCCAAGTTAAAACACTTCAAATGATGGACTGAGCACTGAGAACAAGTTTCAACAATTTCTAGAACCTCCCACAATTCTCGGGGCTCTACAGAGATAGACCAGTAAGCAGTAAAATGCAGATATCTCCAAAAGTAATAATTCAATGACCTTGAACATTTATATGCACAAAGTAGACAGTACAAGCTATCCAACGCAAGTTAAATCACTAAAAAAGGTTCAGTAGAACTCGAGATATGACCTTCTGAAGTTACTGCTTTGAGTGAGTATAGCAGAGAACAAAACAGAGAAGTAGATGATAATAAATGTATAGATTCACATATGATTACAACCACATTGGCAATGAATCTTTGCACAATGGGAGTAGAATGATAGAGCTATGGAGTAAGCTCTTCAATCTCTACAAAGTGACATGAAGTGGTCACGTACAAGGCTTGCTAATCGCCTCTTCCTTCTTGCTCTTTTTATAGCTATTCTTGGAGGGAGTTTTGAATTCGAATTCGAATGGCTCCACCTAAAAGTGATCCCCAAAGTTAGGAGAGATTCCCTCAGCTCTAAATTTCGTGGTTTTAGGTAGTTAGAGCCACGAATTTGCTTTTACATCATGGATGAGGTAAGCCATTCTTTTCCTTTTTTCTTTTTCCATTTACAAGAGATAAAATGAACTCTTTTACAAGAGGTGTTCACATGACTACTCATGTGACTTACAAATGAGGATGATATCAAATATATCAAGCATGTAGGCTTGGGTAAAATGCACCAACAGCTCCCCCTCAAGCCTAACATGCATGGCCTCCAAATAAATCTTCAATTGTCCTTGATTTCCTGCAAGCCAATCATCAACTTGAATCTACTTAATTTTGTACCATCAAGAGCTTTAGTCAACATGTCGGCACATTGCATATCTGTAGAGACATAGGATAGTTGAATATCCTTGCTCATTAGCTTCTCCCTTACGTAATGGTAGTGGACTTCAATATGCTTGGTTCTAGCATGGTATACCGGATTAGCTGCTAGATGTAGTGAGCTTGTGTTGTCACCAAAAATATGAGGTGTTGAAGAATGAAGTCCAAGATCTGTGTACAAAGACTTTAACCACATGATTTCTTAAGTTGCATTAGCCAAACCTCTATATTCGGCTTCGGTAGACGATAATGCCACGGTTGGTTGCTTCTTCGATGACCAAGAAATGATTTTTGAACCTGCAAATGATATATACCCTGATGTGCTTCTTCTATCATCTTTAGATCCGGCCCAATCTGCATCTGAGTAGACCTTTAGCTCAATATCTGAAGTATATGAATAGAACAAACCTTCATTCATGGTCCCCTTTAGGTACTTGAGGACTCGCTTGGCCGCTTCCATATGTGGTATTCTCGGCTTATGCATAAACTGACTCAATATGCTAACACTATAGCATATATCCACTCTTGTGAGTGTTGCATAGTTCAAACTTCCAACCAAGCTTTGATAGCTTGTGATGTCTTCAATTGGCTCTCCTTCATAAGCACTAAGCTTATGATTTTTCTCCATAGGTGTACCTGCACACTTGGTATTTTCCATCTTGAACTTGACGAGCA
This sequence comes from Ceratopteris richardii, assembly GCA_020310875.1. Lineage (NCBI taxonomy): Eukaryota > Viridiplantae > Streptophyta > Polypodiopsida > Polypodiales > Pteridaceae > Ceratopteris > Ceratopteris richardii. Next base: position 93,139,098 of record CM035424.1, on the reverse strand, counting down.
TGTCATGGACATACTTCCTTTGTGTGATGTATATACCTGAATCTGTGTAGATCAACTCCAATCCAAGAAAATAAGTGAGTGGTCCGAGGTCACTTATTTTGAACTCCTCCTTCATTTGACTCTTTACCTGTTTGATTCCTTCAAGATCATTGCCTGTGATAATAATATCATCAACATACACACATAAATAGATCACTTCAGATCCATTCCTCTTTATGAACAAAGAGGTATCCGCCTTGCTAGCTTTGAATCCTTGGTCCTGCAAATAAGTCACCAATCTGAAATTCCAAGCTCTTGGAGCTTGCTTCAATCCATACAAAGCTTTCTTTAGTTTGCATACATAGTTAGGATGATGTGCATCCCCATATCCAGGAGGTTGTGCCATATACACTTCCTCAGAAATCCATCCATTCAAGAAAGCATTCTTTACATCAAGTTGATAAAGATTCCAATTTCTAGATGTAGCAAGACTAATGAGAACCCTAATTGTAGGCATTTTTGCAACAGGAGAGAAAGTCTCCTCATAATCAATACCATGGGTTTGAGCAAACCCTTTAGCAACTAACCTTGCTTTGTGTCTATTTATACTTCCATCTGGATTCCTCTTGATTTTGTATATCCATCGAGATCCGATTATCTTCATAGATGGCTTATTAGGTACAAGCTCCCAAGTCTCATTCTCCTTCAAGGCTTCCATTTCTTCATCCATTGCATCTCTCCAAGCTTTCTTGCTTTGTGCTTCTTCAAATGTGGTAGGTTCTTCATTGGTTGAATCGTTTGCAATGTAGATTGAGTGCTTTGTGACCAAAGAAGTATCATAACCAAACCTCTTTGGTTTCTTCTTCTCCCTTGAAGACCTTCTAAGTGGTTGATGTGAGCTCTCGGGTCCATATGTAGCATCCTGCATCTTTGCTTTACCTTTGTTCTTCCATAGCTTTAGTCTTTCCAAGTCTTCTAGGTCAATATCCGAATCACTTTCTTCAATCTGCTTTGGCTCCTTTGGTTGAAGTGATGGAAAATCTTCATCCAAGTCATATGGCAGCTTCACTTTCCTGTCATCATCAAACCATGATTTGTTTTCATCAAAAATTACATCTCTACTCATAGAAAATCCTTTATTGGTTGGATTGTACAATCTATATCCTTTTTGGTTTTGGTCATAACCAATAAATACACACTTCTCTGCCTTGGGATCCAATTTCCCTCTTACTTGAGAAGGAATGTGAGCATAGGCTAAGCATCCAAAGATTTTGCAATGCTCTAGACTAGGTCTTCTTCCATTCCACACTTCATATGGAGTGGTTCCATCTAGTGACTTAGATGGAAGTCTATTTATGAGATATGTGGCTGTAGACACAGCCTCTGCCCATAGGTAGTTTGGCAATCCCTTTTCGTTGAGCATGGACCTTGCAGCTTCGACAATAGCTCTGTTCCTGCTCTCTGCTACACCATTGAGTTCGGGTGTATACCTTGTAGTGACTTCCCTTTTAATGCCTCTTTCATGCAAGAAGGCATCAAATTCACAAGAGAAGTATTCTCCTCCACCATCTGATCTGAGTCGTTTCAAAGTCCTACCTGTTTGGTTTTCAACAAGAGCAATATACTTCTTAAAGCAATTAAACACTTCATCCTTGTGCTTCATGAAAAACAGAATGGTCCACCTGCTACAATCATCTATGAAAGACACATAATATCTTGAGCCTGATATAGATGGCTCCTTACTTGGACCCCACACATTCGTGTGCACTAGATCCAAAGGATTTTGATACATATATCCTTTCTTATTGAAAGGTTGTCTATGAGCCTTGCCGAGTTGACAAGCTTCACACTTATAAATCATGTGTTGCCTTGTGATATTAGGCAAACCAAGTACACTTTGGTCCCTGCAAATCTGTTTAAGCCTCTCACCAATGTGAGCAAGCCTTTTGTGCCATATCTCCAACTCTGTTAGAGTTTGAGATCCATAGCTAAACAAAGCTATGTTCTTTGTATCTTCCACTTCAAAAGTGAAAAGCCTTCCTGTCTTTTCTCCTTTGGCAATCCTTCGAAATCCTTGCCTTGGGTCTTCAACATATGCTCCAAATCGGTTGAATCTAACCTGCAATCCTTTTTCAACAATCTGTCCAACACTTATTAAATTTTTGGTAATTGTAGGGACATACAAGACTTTGCTTAAGAGGTTCATATTCCCATCTGATGTCTTCACATTACCTATCTTCTCCACTGAGTGCTTTGTATCATCTCCTGTCTGCACTTCATGCTTGTTATGAGGATCTTCCAAATCAGAAAGTAAAGCCACATTTCCTGCTACATGGTTCGAGCATCCTGAATCAATGTAAAATATGTGATCATCATCCTTACCCTTCTTCGCTGATAGATTCATAATCAATAATGAATCTTCTTGACTTTGGTCCTCTGCATAGTTATTGTAATCTCTTCTTCCTCTATGGCCACTTTGATAGTTGTTGTTGTTGTTGTAATTGTTGTTGTAGTAGTTGTTGTTGTTGTAGCCTCCATTGTATCTACCTCTATTTGATCCATAGCCACCTCTATTGAATCCTCTTCCTCTTGAGTTCCTCGGGTTCCTGAAACATTCTTCAGTAGTATGGTTAGATAAGCCACATATGTTGCAAGGTTGAGATGATTAGAATCTCCCCCTGCCTTGCTTTCCACCTCTGCCTCTTCCTCTAGCTCTTCCTCTACCTGCAAAGTTTGCTTGGAAAGAGCTTCCTTCATCTTCATTCTTCCTATTCTTTGACTTGTCCTTGACCTTAGCTTTATCAGAATATAAGGCAGAAGTTTGATTACCTCTTGAGGACTCACCACCTTTGCTAATCTTTGCTTCATGAGTGAAGACTTGGCCCATGAGTGTGTTGAGGTCGAGTACATGCATATCCATGTATAAATCCATGGCTGTTGTGAATGACTCCCACTTGTCGTCTGCTTTGATTCCATTCATGATTTGTCTTATGATTTGATCCTCTTCAATTACCTCTCCAATGCTTCCAAGTTGGTCGGAAATCTCCTTCATCTTTGTGACATAATCAGTCACATTTTGCTTCGCACTTTTCTTCATTGTTGTGAACTCCATCCACAATTGGTTCGTCCTTGCTCGAGTGTTGGAAGAGAAGAACGAAGCAAGTGCATTCCAGGTTTCTCTTGATGTCTTGCATCTCTTGACATGAGGTAAAAGAAAATCAGAGATTGAGTTTAGAATATAGGACCTTGCAAGTGCATCCTTCAAACACCAATTCGAAAGTCCTTCCACTTCTTCATGTGATGGTTGCCCTTTGTTCCTCATGGTTAGCATTGCTTCATCTCCGGATATGAATCCATATAGATTCCTCCCTTGAAGGTAAGCCTCCATCCTTAGAGACCATGCCGGGTAGTTTTTTCGATCCAATTTGTCAATTGTTGATGGAAATCCATCTCCCATGTTGCTTGACTATGCTCTGATACCACTGTGAAGAGAGATGGTGGATGCAATCCAAAGATGAGTAGGTGCCGCTACAACCAGCTTCACACCAGCCAACTGAGACTTCAGAGTTGATTAGTATACCCTTTGAGCTTCCTAAATCCACCAAAATATCAGCCAAGTACTTTGGAACATGTATCCCAAAAGTTTAAGTCAAGACAGACTAGTTGTGAAATGACTAGCTCCCAAAACTTGCTATTTTTGGACATACACCTGCTAAAAAAAATGAACAGTGCTCTCAACTTGGAAGGAATTAGAAAAATTCCTTTTGGGCATAGCAAATAGACTTAGTAAGCTTCCCAATCCAAGTTAAAACACTTCAAATGATGGACTGAGCACTGAGAACAAGTTTCAACAATTTCTGGAACCTCCCACAATTCTCGGGGCTCTGCAGAGATAGACCAGTAAGCAGTAAAATGCAGATATCTCCAAAAGTAATAATTCAATGACCTTGAAAATTTATATGCACAAAGTAGACAGTGCAAGCTATCAAACGCAAGTTAAATCACTGAAAAAGATCCAGTAGAACTCCAGATATGACCTTCTGAAGTTACTACTTTGAGTGAGTATAGCAGAGAACAAAACAGAGAAGTAGATGATAATAAATGTATAGATTCACATATGATTACAACCACATTGGCAATGAATCTTTGCACAATGGGAGTAGAATGATAGAGCTATGGAGTAATCTCTTCAATCTCTACAAAGTGACATGAAGTGGTCACATACAAGGCTTGCTAATCGCCTCTTCCTTCTTGCTCTTTTTATAGCTATTCTTGGAGGGAGTTTTGAATTCGAATTCGAATGGCTCCACCTAAAAGTGATCCCCAAAGTTAGGAGAGATTCCCTCAGCTCTAAATTTTGTGGTTTTAGGTAGTTAGAGCCACGAATTTGCTTTTACATCATGGATGAGGTAAGCCATTCTTTTCCTTTTTTCTTTTTCCATTTACAAGAGATAAAATGAACTCTTTTACAAGAGGTGTTCACATGACTACTCATGTGACTTACAAATGAGGATGATATCAAATATATCAAGCATGTAGGCTTGGGTAAAATGCACCAACAACACACACATCATTCACATGTCTTTTGAGGAAAGCCTCACAACCTACCCTAGGTGATTAAGACACTATACTGTGTCCACCTACCTCTTCTCATTGGTCCATCCCTAATCACTCCTTAAACTAAAAGGCCCATGCAAGGTTCATTTTTTCCCCTAATGAGAGAACGCAATGCCAGGAATCAACATTCAATAGAGAATCGATGCCAAGCAATGACTTCTTGCCAAAAGTCGATGCCAAGCATCGAGATTCAGCGAAGAATCGATGCCAGACATCGACTTCTTGCAAAATCTTGATGCGAGGCATCGACTATCTGGACATAGAGTGGAGTTTGCAGCACCTACCCAGTCATGTAACAGTATAAAGTATTATGAAAATGCTTTGTATGATGAGGTGGTTGGATACTCTGCTTGGACTTCACTCTAGGAGAAGCATCCTAGCCTCTTCATAAATACGTCTTGAATCTTCATATGGACTTTGTGACTCCATTGCCATGGATAAAAGCCACTGAGTTCAAAAACAAGAAACATAGACCAAAGAAGCTTTTAGAAACTCCTACTTACTTATTGAGCTTAGTGACAATCTCTTCTAGGCTTAAATCTTTAAATATTACTCTTAATAAGTTGATATTATCAAAGTATCATCCTTGATCCCTTGGAGGGCTCTCCATGGCGTCAACATCATATCCTTAGCAGCCGCTTCAATGTAAATATCAAGCTTCTTTCCTTTTCCCTTTACATCCACTTGAAGATCTCGCCTTACTTTCCTCTATTTTTGGCCCTTAACCTCCTGATTTTCCCACATTGTAAAACTTTTGTCCTAGAGATCCCATATTTCACTTATTCTAAATGCTAGTTGAAACCAAGGGTCAAATTTCTGCAAGGCATCTGATTTGATATTCTCATCCATAGAAATCCCCACCTCAATAAGACATTACTTCCTCATATTAGGATGTACTCTCCCAACATCTTTCCTTAGAGAATCTTCATACTCATGGTGGAAGAAGTGAATCCGCTCAATGGATGAGATGTTTTGCCTATCTTCATTGTCCTTATTATGGTCCCAAGCCAAGAGCTTGGCCTCTTTCGTAGTAAGTCCTGCATATATCTTTCACTCTGCATACCTAAAGAAGAATATTGTGGGGTGCTCCTTCACCAATTGTCTATATGCCTCTCTAGAGTGTTATCCAGCAATCACATAGTACGTGTAATCCTAAAAAAAAGCATCATTGAAATCCTCCACAAAGCTACATTCATTTAGGTCCACCATTACTAGAAAAGGAATTACATTTGCATGTGGATTGATCTTCATCTTTTTCTTTAGGTTCTGCACATGCAGATTATGTGGCTCCCTTATCTCAAGGGGCCTCCTCCCTGTGAATAGATCAATGGGTGTTCTATGATGGAGAGTGCTAATATCCAAAAGAACAAGCTATCATTGATGTTAGAACACTTCTATATCAAGAATATTTCAAAACCTTGATCAATTTTGGAAGACCAATGCTAAACCATCAAGATTTGCACTAACTGTGAAGAGAGTCACTACACAGAAAAGGTTGTTGCACATAACTCACCTATTTCCTAACCAAATGTTTAACTTTTCTAATGCAACTTTGTACAATGTGTAAACTAAAGATTACACATCTTCTGCAAGTCAAAACATCTCAAAAGATTTAGTAAATCTTGAGATATGATCCAAACAATTCACCTATGTCTAAAATTGTACTTCTCTATAGTCAACTTTGACACCTGCAACTTCTAATGCATAGTTCTCTCAAACTACAACCCGTTTATTCAAATGATTTTAGCCATAGGTAGCTGAATTTCCAACTTAAATAATGGGTGTTGCTTGCTCAAAACTTTACACTATGGATGGAGAACTGACCAAAATATTAGCATCGAATTTGCACCTGTTGTAAACTTCACTTCTTCACATTTACACATGTAAATGTTCCTACTCTCGATTCTCTCAGCCTCATAACAATTAGGATCTCAAAACTTGTACATATATAAATCAAATAAAGAATTAGACTTGTACAAATGCATTTCACAAGATGATACACATAGAAGGAGTACTCAGCAAAATATCAGGTGCAACTTTTCCTTCTACTCAAAAAATTTTACAGCTGAATGATGAGAGGGATCTTCTTCACTTATAAAGTGTCTAATGACTCTTACAACTTCCAATTCATCACATCTCATGCTCCCTCATACATGCCATGACTTTCTACTTGTATATATAGGCATATATGTACAAGCTCATGACCATAATAAAAGTATAAGTGAGCTAATTACAAGGTTAATGCACATATGTATACAAGTCTTCATTCATTCAATGTGCACTATCCTCAAGCTGCACTTGTTGATATTTTCTTCATCCTTTGACTTCAACCCTTAGTCCAAGAAATCAATTGATGGTTGACTTGCACCAATAGCTGCCCGTCAATCATCAATTGAGCTTTTCTCTATCTTCTTTATACCTGCCATGTCTTTGAATCTCTGTAGCTTTGGTCCATCCAAGCTTTTAGCATATTTGCAATATGATCTTTTGTTGAAGTATGTATGAATTAAATCTCCTTATCAATCACCTTCTCTCTTAAGAAGTAATACTGAATTGCAATATGTTTAGTCTTGGCATGAAAAAGAGGATTAGGAGCTAGATACAATGAACTCATATTATCTCCATGAATAGTGGGTGGACTTTGAATGATATCAAAGCTCTTCATGAGAGTCTTCAACCAGATGACCTCCTTTGCAACTTCAACCATTCCTTTGTACTCTCCTTCTGTAGATGCCAAAGCTACTGTATGTTGCTTCTTATAACACCAAGAGATTAACTTATCTCCCACATAACACAAAGTATCCATTTCTTGGTCTCCTATCATCAAGATTACCTGCCCAATCTATATCACTATATATCTTGATGTTTGTATCTGATGTAAAACCATAATACAAACCTTCCTTGAGTGTACCCTTAATGTATGTCAACACTCTTTGTCCTACAACCCAATGTTCTTTCTTAGGACAATGCATGAATTGAGATTACACTCCAACTGCATATGAAAAATCAGGCCTAGTTAAAGTAGCATAAATTAGACTACCAACCAAACTTTGATATAACTTCATATCCTTGAATTCTTCTCCTCCATGTCTACTCAGTTTGTGATTCACCTCCATTGGAGTAGGTGCTACCCTGCAATCTTCCATTTTAAACTTGATTAACAAGTTCTTCAAATACCTTTCTTGAGTTACATATACTCCATGTTGAGTATATGAGACCTCCATGCCCAAGAAATATGACAAGTCTCCTAAGTCACTAATCTTGAATTATTTCTCCATTTGCTTCTTGAGCCTTTGTATACCCTTCTCATCTATACCTGTAAGGATTATCACATCCACATATATGCACATATAAATGAACCAATCATCACTTGCTTTGACAAGCATGCTACTATCTGCTTTAGATACTTGAAAACCAAGTTTCTTTAAGAACTTCACAAGTCTATAATTCCATGCCCTTGGGGACTGCTTCAAACCATACAAATCTCTCTTGAGCTTACATACATAATTTGTATACCTTTTATCTTTGAATCCTTTTGGTTGCTCCATGAACACATTATCTGAAATATAACCATTTAGAAAAGCATTCTTCACATCTAATTGACATAATCTCCAACCCTTACATGCAACAATGGCTATAAGTGTCCTTATGGTTGTCATCTTTGCCACATGACTATAAGTCTCATTATAATCTATACCATATGTCTGAGCATACCCTTTCACAAAAAGTCTAGCAGACAGACTTCCATCTGCATACCTCTTTGTCTTGTAGACCCATTTGCATCCAATCATCTTCTGACTATTTGGTTTAGGAACCAAATCCCATGTCTCATTCTCCATTAATGCATCATACTCTTCCTACATAGCTTTCTCCCAATTTTCCTTACCTTTTGCCTCTTCATATGTAGAAGGGTCTTCCTTTGTTTTCACCATATAAGCATTATCTTTCGTAGTCAAAAAAGAAGTGTCATAGCTATACCTTGTAGGTTGCCATTTGTGTCTTGATGACCTTCTGAGTTCTCCACTTCTTGAAGTTTCTGGTTCATCACATTTTGGATCAAACCTTGGAACTTCTTCAACTTCAACTTGTACTTGATTGTTCTCTTCTTCATCAAATAACTGAACCTTTTGTTGGAAAACAATGTCTTGTTGGTCAAGATTGCTCACAGTACACAATGAGTAGCTATTCTTTTAACTCCCTATACAAGCAAACCATGTTGGGCGTCTTGTCTACGATGTTTGGCTTTGAAAGCACCCGTCCGGGATCAAATCCCATGAACGATAGCGGCAGCAAAAAGCATTAGCGAAGAAGTTTTTTATCATGTTTTTCTCATTGGATGACGTGCTCGCGACTGAGTTTTTTCTCTTGATGTATCGCATAGCGACCGTAGATTTTCTCCTATGCTTTATTGGAGCAAGTGCTTTTTGAGGAGCTTTTCAAGGATACAAAATATTATATAACAAGATTCTTGGGCTCATTGTTATTCATCCTTCACCTAGTTTCAACACCAAGCTTTGGAGAGCTTTGGTACCTCAATAGAGGTGATGTTCTTAGCACATGGGGCAGCCATGGTGCTAACTTGGAGCATGTTGAGGAGCAGCTATGGAGTTCTTCTTGAAGAAGAAGAGTGTGCTCACACTCTTGCTTATGGAGAGGCTATTAGCAGCTTGATGGTGTGGATCAGCCATTCACATGATGTATTTGAAGATTGTCTTCTACATGAAAATTTCGGTTTACTTCAAAGACATTGGATGGTGGTTAACATAAGATTTGCATCTTATGTTAAGAATTCAGGTACATATTCTCTTTATGCACACATGTAATACTTGGAGTTTATGGAGGCAGTGGCATTCATATCAGGAGGATTCCTATTTGGCATAGGTACAAGAGAATCAGTACATGTATGCTTTATACATATTTGGATGAGGTGTTTGAGAGGGTATGTTCATATGAGTTTGAGGATTTGCGGCAGCAAACTTGTTAGCATTCTTTGCTACTCTTATAAGTATGTGATCTTTTCACACACGTGTCTGACTTAGGGTCTTCCATAGCCTAAATTCAGATGAGAATTTGCTGATTATCAGTTTTAGATTGATCCTTCCTCTTTCTATCACTCATATTCACTCTTCTACAACCTATTCAGTCACACATCTCATGTATATTCAGATTTCTGTCCATACATCTGAATATGTTTGTTACATTTGTACATTCACTCATCCATCCATTTTTGTTCACATAGAGTGATTGAGAGTTTTGCTCCCACATTGTACATTGAACATTTGTATATATGTGTAATGTTGCCGGATTGGCATTATGTAATTCCTATTTTCCTATACCGCACGTACCGAAAGGTCGTAGCGAAGTGTTGTATCTTTCTATCAATTAATGAAAAGGCATTTCGGTGGTTCTCCGGTAGAGAGGAACGAGATCGCCAGACTGTCTGTTTGGGCGATTTGCGGCCTGTGGAGACGCCATAGTGCAGCATTCCTTACTTTTGAGTACTGTTACTTTTACCTTGTTAAGTTATATTAATTGGTGATTAACGCAGTAATCGTATATTGCTGATAATAAGTTTGTGCGACGTTAATTAGTACTTCCTTGGTTACGTACTGTGAAAAGCTTAACACGATTATAAACAATAAACATGTATAGAGAATTCGATACTGAACATTAATGTACTACTTGCTTGATGAGTTAAATGCGAAAATAAGATACAGGGCCTCTAATTATCAGACCCCTACCATCCCCAAGAACCCGAAAAGAGCTTAAAAGTGTCTGTGACAAAAACGCACTTTTAACACTGGTGCTGTCTGTGGGAAGATGGCAATGGATTGAGAATAATCAGTAAGGTGGAGCAATACGTAAGGCAAGTGGTGCAGAAGTGATATATGCCGGTTACTCGGTCCGGGGAGTCGTATCCGAAGTACAGGAGAGATCAGCACCCCTGGACACTACCAAATTTGTTAGGGACGCCCCCAGGTGGTAGAACTGCAGGCCATTTAAGCCCAATTGCCGAAGAATCGGAGCCAGTTAGTAGAGATTCTGGTACCAGTTTGGTGATAAATGATGAGATTTCGGTAGATTCTTGTGTAATTCCAGTGCGTTCTGAAGAAGGTGTAGTAACTTCGGAGTGTACAGGGACGCAGTGCTCAGTTGATTCGATACAATTTGGTTAGAATTTGAACCTTTCCAAGGATAGAGTTGTGTTACCTAGAGAGATCGTTACCGGAGGAAGTATACCCTGTTTCGGTGAAAGTTCGACAAGTTCCGGTGAAAGTTGGGTACCAGTTGGTGGGAATTTACAATTTTCCGGTGACAGTGCGATACTCCCTGGTGGATCTTTATTGTGTACACCGCTGTTCGGGGAAAATTTGCCTACTTTTGATACCAAAGCTGAAGATAGGCTATTTGATTTGGAGATACATAAGAGACTGAATGCTATTTTCGAGGCGGAAGGTAAGTAGTCTGATAATACAGATTCCGAAGGACAAGAGACAACCCCTCAAAACTCCACTAATAGCACAATGAGTGGTCAACAACAGCAACAACAACAGCAGCATCAGCAACAACCACCTCCACTTTGACCGGTTCCAACAGGGATGACTTACACAAAGTTCGGTGGATTTCCAGGTGACGACCCTGATGCACATGTGCGAACCTTTGAGATAAGCTATGCAGTGCTAAACCATCCATCCGATCCAGCGTACAAGGCCATCGTATTTCAGGCAACATTAGTCAATGAAGCAGCGAGGTGGTTAACAGAGTATGATATCAACCATTTCATTAACTATGATGCGGTACGGGATGCGTTTTTATAGAGGTTCTGGTTGAAGAAGAATCCTGCCGAAATCTTTGACTATTTGCGGAATAACCGACAGAAGCCGCACCAGACTGTTCAGGAATATGCCACATTGTTTAGAACTCATTTAAGACAATTGCCTCCAGCACATGCTAGTCTACCGGATGATGTTATAACCCAGTGGTTCATTAACGGTTTGACCCCACAGCTAAGACAAATCATGATCATCCGCTGTGTGGGGGCTATGACACTGGATGCTGTTATTGCGATGGCCTTGCAACTAGAGCATAAAGTTGGGGGATTCACCGAAGACTTGGAGTGGCTGAAAGCCAGTAAGAATGTTATAGATGATTCGGCTAAACAGATGTATTGTACCAGGTGCAAAAATCCAGGGCACACCAGTGCTACATGTGCCCTTAATCAGATGTATTGCGCCATCTGCAACACAACCCGACACTCAACAGAAAATTGTGCATATAATGCCAAGGTGCAGGGATGAGCAGCTGTAAATGCCATTATCTAGGAACCCGGGCAGCCCGCAACCCATTACGTGCCACCACACATGCCGAACAATCAGTCACAAGGATACAGAAATTACCGGGGTCAGCCGAATACAAATTTTAATTCAAATCGATGGCAGGCGGGTACATCAGCGGAGGGTACTTCTCTACCACCACCTCGATGTCACTTTTGCGGTGAGATTGGCCACATCCGGAGATTTTGTAAGGATGCAGCAGAATACAACAAAAGGAAGAAGGAGTGTCAAAACCCGATGACCATTATGGTCTATATTTCACCAGTGGAATCACAAGCAGTAGTGGTCCAGACAAGATCGGGTAAGCAGTTGCAACCAGCAGCTAAGGTGTTCGAACCTGGTATCCGTGAGGAGCAGCGAATGTATACAAAGGCTAGTCAATGGACCGCTAAAGAGCCAATTGTGTTCCCCGATCCAATTCCGGTGACACAGGTTCCCCTGCCAAAGGCGAGAGCGAATGAACAAAATCATAACCTAATAACAACAAAATCATCCTCCAAATCGATGAGGAGTATGATTCAAACCGATCAGGTATGGGAGATTCTATCTAAGGCTTCAATTTCACTCCCGTTGGGACAGTTCCTTGCATTGGTGCCAAGAGTTAGGCAGCAATTTCAACAACACGTCAGTCCTGGATCTCCCGGTACTCCGGCGACTGCCACAATCCAACCGGAAACTGATTCTATGGTGGATCATTCCGTCCCATTAATCACTATCTAGCATAAAAATCAAAAGATTACTCAAGTACTAATTGATGGCGGTTCGGGTGTGAATATAGCTACTGCAGCCCTCTACAAGAAATTGGGGTGGACCCAAGTCAAGCTCGTCCAGTTTTTTGTAAGAATGGCAGACCAATCCCGAGTCCATCCGGTGGGACTAGTACAGAATATCCTGATTACTCTGCAGGGTACCACGTTCAAAATGACTTTTGTAGTCTTAGAACTACCAGAATCCAGCCTCGACTACAATCTCCTTTTCGGTGGACCATGGTTGAAACAAGCCAAAGTTGTACAGGATTGGTCAGCGCAGGAATTGACTTTCAAAGATTATCACCGTAAATATGTTGTTAAACTGGATGCCATCCAGCCCTGCGAGCTTCATGCCAGCCCATATGTAGCGGAGCTGGTCCACATGTTGGATGGCTTATCTGACGATGAGGAAGAGGCGTTTCTGAAGAACAATAAAGATTTGATCTCTTTAGGTACTGTAGATCTTCAATCAGTAGCGGACACGTGGAGTCCGGGAGCGTGTACGGTTGTTCCAGTGACCGGAGAGGCGGATGTAGATGATAGTGATGCTATGGATGGTACCACCCTACATCAACTTTTATAGTCAGTAGATGATCTGGTGAAACCTCGACAATTTTATGTTCCAGATGATCAGTTAGTAACATATAATTTGGGTGATGAGGCTAACCCGTGACCTGTTAAGATTAACGCAGGATTGTCTGAGGCATTCCAAGAAGATTTGATCCGACTCCTGCGTGAGTTTTCCGATGCATATTACCAGACTATTCAGTATCAAGCTCAAGAGCTGGAGAGAAGAGAAAAGCAGTTGGGATTTCAAGCAGAGCGTCTTTCGTGCATCGATAGGCAAATTGAAGATATGAGAGTGAGCCGTGATGCAGCCCTTGCCAATGTTTTTTATTTGCAAGAGGCATTTTTGCAGACTCAGGCTGAAGTTTTGATGAGTCAAGTAATTGCAACCAGTTTTGTATGCATAGACGCCCAATTAGTAGAGCCGGAAACCTTAAAGATGATGTTGGATTCGCTAAAACAAAAAACTACGAGAACCTTCAAGTTAGCAAGAACCATGTATATACAAGGCATCCTACACAAGCCTTAATTTTGTTTCCGATGCGGGTTCAAGTCCACTGTGCGTGCCAGTGTAAGGTCACTGGATTGGCATTATGTAATTCCTATTTTCCTATACCGCACGTACCAAAAGGTCGTAGCGAAGTGTTGTATCTTTCTATCAATTAATGAAAAGGCATTTTGGTGGTTCTGCTGTAGAGAGGAACGGGATCGCCAGACCGTTTGTCTGGGCGATTTGCGGCCTGTGGAGACGCCATAGTGCAGCATTCCTCACTTCTGAGTACTGTCACTTTTACCTTGTTATGTTACATTAATTGGTGATTAATGCAGTAATGGTATGTTGCTGATAATAAGTCTGTGCGACGTTAATTAGTACTTCCTGCGTTACGTACTGTGAAAAGCTTAACACGATTATAAATAGTAAACCTGTATAGAGAATTCGATATTGAACATTAATGTACTACTTGCTTGATGAGTTAAATGGGAAAATAAGATACAGGGCCTCTGATTTATCAGACCCCTACCATCCCCAAGAACCCAAAAAGAGCTTAAAAGTGTCCGTGACAAAAACGCACTTTTAACATATGATAGTGTAGTAAGCACCGGCTTACGTAACACTTTACACATGTTGTCTAGTCTCTCTTTATCTTTGTCTCATCATTTGTATGATTAAGTGTGGTATGTTCATGTTTGGTCAATATTGAAGATTGCTAGATTCTATGTTGTATATGCTGGACCTATGGAACCATGGACCTGTGATATGAGCTATGGGCCTACTAAATTTCCAACACCTTTGATTTACCTTTCTTTTGATTCAAAACTTCTTCATCACTTGCATGATTATTGATTGTTCTTGCATACCAAGTACTTTGGTCATCAAATGTAACATCCTTGGATACAAGAAATTGCTTTGTGGATGGACTCCACAACCAATAACCCCTCTGCTTATCATCATATCCAATGAACACATACTTTTCAGCTTTAGGTTCCAATTTATGTCTCAATTGAGATGGCACATATGCATAAGCCAAACATCCAAATACGTTGCAATGATCTAAGGTAGGTTTCTTACACCACCATGCCTCATATGGTGTCATACCCTGCAAAGCTTTACATGGTAACCTATTAACCAAGTATGTAGCTGTATTTACAGCCTCAGCCCACAAATAATTTGAACAATTTTTCTCCTTCATCATTGATCTTGCAAACTCAACAAGAGTTCTATTTCTCCTTTTTGCTACACCATTTTGTTGAGGAGAGTACCTGCAAGGAACTTCCCTTTTTATACCTGCATTCCATAAGTAATCACTAAACTCATTAGAGAAATACTCTCCCCCTCCATCTGACCTTAGTCTCTTCAATTTTGACTTGTGATTCTTGTTGCAGGTAGAAAAATAGAAGAATTTGCATGCAATAAAATTTCAGAGCCAACAAATACAAGAATTTTCTAAAATAGATAAAGGGAATCTTTTTGGAATATTTTTGGAAGTAAGAATTTTGGGTACCTTTGAGGATTCTTGGTAGCACTTTTCTTCTTCATTTGTTTGTCTCAGCTTGTTTGCTAGGCTCTGTGCTCTTTAGCTCTTAGCTCTTTCTTACTCTCTCTTGGCGCATGAATTTTAAGAATGAGATTGGTGTCCTCCTCTAGTATTTATGGGCACTTGCATTGCTTGAACTAGCAACTGACTAGATGTAACTAAATCACACTAGGCCCTAACCAGATTAACCAACTGGACTGAGTAGTTCAACCAAGAATCACTAGGTATGCCAATTTAGGGTCTTTTAAGAGAGGTTATTCCAATTTAGGAAGAAATAGGTATGCCAATTTAGGGTATGATAAGAGAGTTAGTCCACCTTTTGTTATTTAGTGTACTTTGCCTTTGAAATTGGGAATATTGTAACTATTGGAAGGAATAAAACAAATGCAGCTTATAACTTTTGACAAGAACAAGTGAAAAAATCATATAGAGCTGTAATATATGTGGTAGGTTGTTGAAATTGATCACAAAAATAACTCAGAAGGAGTTTCAAATGCACAATTGGCTACGATAAATAATCAATCATCCACAAATTGACTAAGAAAGAGTTTCAAATCCTCCCTTGGGCAATCGATAAAGCAACAACCTAAATGAATATTGATAATCTGATAGTTAAAGGAATATGAACCAAATGAAAAGCGTCAAAAAATAGTTTTTTTGTGCCTACTAAACACTTCAATTTTTTTTTTAACAACTCAAGCATCTTGAGTAGATAGTAATTCATCATTGTTACCTAGAAAGCATGGTGTAAAAACAATATGAGGAAATACATTGAATTATTTGAGGCCCACAGGAAATAAAGGCCCAAAATAGATGAAAATGCTGGTTGTGTCTCTCAAGGAATTTGATTTATCACTTTGTCATCAAATATTTTCTTTGTGCTCACCAATTTTAAGACATGAGGACTAGGTTCTATTTTCTCCACATTCTTGCCTCCTTTCTTCTTTTAAGAGATCAACATACCACACTTTATTATGTTTCTTAAAAATTTATTTTGTATCTGAAAACTTTATCTAATATGTATCTCAAAACTTTTTCCAGTCAAATTTGGTAAAAATAAATCACATAGTGATGTCATATCAGATTGTACTTTTTCTTAATCCTCATATCTAGCAATAATAATTTGGGCAATCTATCTTCATATCTCTGACACTTTCACTTGATGTTACACTTCCACTGTTTAAAAAGGTATCCTATGTTCATTTCTCTTTGAAGTAAGTGAAGATGAGCTCCATCTTTTCAATAGATGCCTCGGCATCTAGTTCTTCTAGTCACCTTGATAGAAGTACGAATTCATTGTTTTCACTTGATCCTTTCCTCACGAGTGATGTCCATGGCTTAGAATGTCATTCTATGTTTTTGGTTGAGTCATTTAAGTTACATTCTCAATGCAATGTTGCTCAACTAAATGAACCTCTTGATCCCCCTTTTGATGCACCCATTGATCTCCCTTCTGATTCAAGTGCATGTGGAGCAAAGGATGTTAGCAAAGAGAAAGAAAGACAAAGCATGCTCAATCTACATTTTAAGAAAAGGCCTCGTGAATTAAGTTAAAAAAGATTTTAATTTCTTACTTCAGATAGACGAATTGCATTGGGTATTATGAAGCATTACTGTGGTCTGAAATGTTTGTATAAGTTAGGAATGAAGAAACTAAAGCACCTAAGAGAGAAGTTCCTCCACTTAGATAGTGAAAGGCAGGATAAATACCTTATTTCTCACATGCAAATGATTGAGGATAACATGTCAGTAACGCATAATATTACTTTAGTCAAGGGATGTGGTGTTGTAGGAGTGCATTTAAAATTGCAATGTGAAGTATTTCATTGTCCATGCATCACAGTGCGCTCTCCTTCTCGAGAGCTGCACGATAATATGCTTGGAGAAAAAAACCGAGCTCCTGAGGCTGCACACAGTACTTCGCACAAATGCTATAGAATACACAGAAAACACAGTACACAAAGAGCACAAAGACAGACTTCTTAGGTCTTACAAATGCAGTTGAACTTTCAGTCTGTGGGTGACTATTTCACTATATGTTTTATTAACAAACATATACAAGGAAGTGTCAGGTGGCCATTTGCATTTCGCATGGACACTAACGGTAACAATCTCCCACTAAAGGCTAACATGGCCAAAGTAACTATGGGAGAAAACTAAAGAATGATAAATAATCCCTGAGTGTAAGTATACAAACTATACCTCCCACTTGATGGGCATGTTACACAGTATACAAGTGACTATGTAAGGTCAAGAATCAAGTAACCCCCATCAAGTGACAATAGTGCCGAAAGCTATCCTGTGGTAGAGCTTTAGTCAAAGCATCTGCAGCATTATCTCAAGTGTGAACCTTCTCAAGAATAATGCGCTCCCTGGCTAAGCAATCTCTAATGATGTGATACCTCACCTCAATGTGCTTGTTCTTTGCATGATAGACAGGATTCTTAGCCAAAGCAATGGCACTCTAACTATCATTGAGCAAGCGAGGTACATGCTGAGGTAAACCCATATCACAAGCAAGACAAGAAAGCCACAATGCTTCCTTACATGCCTCACTTGCTGCAACATACTCTGCTTCTGTGGTGGAAATAGCTATACATTCTTGAAGACGAGATCTCCAAGAGATAGGACCTCCAACAAAATGCAAAATGTACCCTGATGTAGACTTATGATTGTCTACACAACCAGCATAATCAGAATCTGTGTAACCAATAATGGATGCTTTCCCTCTACCTAAGCATAGACACTTGTCCTTAGTGCCACTCAGATATCTCAAAATCATCTTGACCGCTTCCCAATGTTTCTTGCTAGGATTAGACATATATCTGCTCACAACTCCCACTGCAAATGCAATGTCTGGTCTCGTAGCTACCATAGCATACATGAGACTACCAAGAGCTGACACATAGGAAATTTTGGTCATGAATTCCTTTTCCTCATCTGATTTGGGGCAATCATCCTTGCTCAATTTCACATATGTGGGTAAAGGTGTACTCAATGTCTTTCCATGCTGCATGTTGAACCGGTGAAGTACTTTGGATATGTACTCACTTTGAGAAAAGTATATGCATCTTTTACTCCTATCATGAGTAATGTGCATGCCAAGAATATGTTTGGCATCTCCCAAATCCTTCATATCAAATGTCTGGCTCAACTTCTTTTTGAGAACTGACAAATCATAAGAGGACTTCCCAGCAATCAACATATCATCGACATAAAGTATCAAGCATATCAAGTTGCCATCTGAGCATCTCTTTGCGTAGAGACAATTATCCTCATTGCTTTAAGAATAGCCTTGAGATTTTATAAAAGCATCAAACTTTTGGTACCATTGTCTAGGGGAGTGTTTAAGTCCATACAAGCTCTTCTTAAGCTTACAAACTAGACTTTCCTTGCTAGGAATTACATAACCCTCTGGTTGTTCCATATAGGTCTCATTTGTAAGATCTCCATGCAAGAAAGCAGTTTTCACATCCATTTGGACTAGCTCTAAGTCCTCCATTGCAATGAATCCAAGCAACATGCGTAGAGTAGTCATGTTGACCACTAGAGAGAAGATTTCCTCGAAATCAACACCATGTTGTTGCTTAAAACCCTTTGCAACGAGTCCTGTTTTATACTTTAGAGAAGCATTATCTGATGTGAATTTAAGCTTATATACCCTTTTACATGGTAAAGCTTTCCTACCCTTTGGCAAAACTATCAAATCCAAAGTACCATTCTTGTGAATAGAATCCAAATCACTCTTCATGGCATGCTCCCACTTGACACGATCCTCTATCTACATAGTCTCTTTGTAGTAAGAAGGCTCACCGGCATCTATTTGAATAAAAAAATCTAAACCTGAAACATATCTATCAGGTGGATGTGAGACACGTGCAGAACGTCTCAATGGTTGCTGAACACGAACATGTGCAGATTGATATGAATGGACATTCTCCTGAACATCCCTATGTGCAACATTTTTATGCGTGCTAATTGGAGGACTAGTATCCTCAAACACCACTCTTCTCACTTCAACCTCCTTAATGGGTTGTTTATGCATCTTAGACTCATTGAAAATGACATCACTACTTCTAATCACTGTCCGTGTTTCAGGATCCCATAAGTGATATGCAAATTTTCCTTCTCGACCATATCCAAGGAAAATGAATTTCTTTGACTTATGGTCCAAATTTTGTCTAAGATGCTTGGGTATATGAACGTATGCTTCACACCCAAAAACTCAAAGATGATCATAATATGGTGGCTTCCCTGTCCAAAACCCTTGTGCCACTTTCAGACATTTGGCTGTACTAGGTGAAAGGTTAATCACATGAACTGCAGTCAATACTACTTCTACCCAAAAGCCTTGTGAGAGGTTTGCATGATGCAACATAGAGACTACTATCTTGAATAGTTCTATTCATCCTCTCAGCTACACCATTCTGTACTCGGGTATAAGGAGCTGTAAAATCTCTACGAATCCCTCTAGTCTTATAGAAAAGGCTGAATTCATGTGAGGTATACTCACCCCGTTATCTCAACATAAAGCCTTAAGCTTAGTTCCTTTTTCAGTATCCATTGAAGAAGCCATTTTCTAAAAGTAGGGAATACCTCATCCTTCAATTTGATAGGATATACCCAAACTTTTCTAGTAGCATCATCTATGAAAGTGACAAAGTAGAGAGAACCACCTAAGGACCTAGTGGGCATAGGACCACACACATCTATATGAACAAGATCTAAAGGCTGAAGTGAAGAGTCAATGTGAATTCTATGCAAATTTTTGGTTTGCTTTCCATATTGACAATGTTCACAAAATGAAAAATCAGGGAAAGATAACACAGGTAAGTAGCCAGAACGAGAAAGATTTTTCATTCCACTACAAGATATATGGCCCAAACAACCATGCCAAATACAAGCCATAGGCTATTCAGTAATAGCTAACAAGTGTTCTTTCTGTGATACAAATAAAGGACTAAGTGAGCCAACTTTGCTTCCTTTTGCAATAACCATATTGCCCTTTGATATGCAAAAGGACTGAGCATAGAAGACCACCTTGTAACCAAGGTCATCAAGTTGACCAACTGATATCAAACTGCATGATAATTGAGGTACATGGCATACATTATGCATAATAAATTTTGAACCATCAATGAACTACACAACCACATCTCCAATCCCCACAACATCACACTGGTAAGAGTCATCAAGTCTCAGAGTACCAAGAGACTTTGCTACATAATTAGAGAACCATTCTCTGTGTGGTATCACATGGAAAGAAGCACCAGAATCTAGCAGCCATGTGTGAGAAAGAGAATCAACCATAAGCACCTTAGATGACACAGTAATATCAAGTGTCAACACATCAGCATCATCAGAAATAGCATCAGTTTCTTTAGTCTTCACAGTCGAAGTAGATGGTGCAGGTAACTATTTAACATGCCCATCAACATTCTGTCCTTTACCTTTAGCATTCTTTAATTCATAAAAGTCTTTCTTCATATGTCCTTTCTTATGAAAATAATGGCATTCAATATCTCTTTTCCTTGATTTACTTCTACTCTTATTGCGTTGTCCATTCTTTTCCTTGTTCTTGCTCCTGCCACGTTGCTAGTTCTTTCCTTGGTAAGAATCATGAATATTATATACATCTCCACTCTGAGTGCCAACCATTGATTTTCTACGAATCTCCTCACTCAAGAGTGCTCCACATATGTCATCAGAGACGAGTTTACCACCAGGTGCATTATTGCTAATAGCTATGCAAAATGTATCCCATGATGATGGCAGGGTGCATAACAATAATACTGCTTTCATTTCGTTATCCATATCCATTTTCTGAGCCTGTAACTCAGAGAATATAGCATCAAACTCATTTAGATGAGCAGCAACACTATCTGTGTCCTTCATGCAAAGGTCATATTATTTTCTCATCAGATACACTTTTTCTGATGCCGTCTCTTTTTCATATGTATTGCATAACTTCTTCCAAAGATCCTCTGCACTTTCACAGTCTAATACTATAAAGTAAACATTATCTGCCACGTGCAAGTGAATGGTAGACCTAGCCATTTCATCTAACTCATCCCAATCATCTTCATCCATGTCAGCATGCTTCTTTGAAATCCCATATTCTGGCTTCCATTGCCTCCTTTGAATCAGCACATCTTTAATCTGATTCTTCCATAGAGCAAAGTTTGTGCCATCAAATTTTCGGATCTCAAAATGGTCTTTGCCCTGCAAGTTATAGATCCTTCTCAGAACACTCGCACTAGACCCTGATCCACCAGATGTGCCTGAGACCTTTGATGTCATGATGGTAGAGAATTGAATAGAATGATGTAAGCCGCCGGATTGGCACTTCGTATTTTCATAATTCTTGTATTTTCATATCCCGCATGAATTGAAAGGTTTCATATTCCGCACAAACCGAAAGGTCATTACGAAGAGTTGTAACTACTTATAAAGCAATGAAAGGATGCTCCGGTGACGACCAGGAGAATCGCCGGACTGTTTGTCTGGGCGATTGCATTCTGTGAAGTTGCCGTGGTGGAGTGTTGAGAAATCTGAGTAGTACTGTCTTTTTCTCATCTTTGTTTGATTACATTAAGTTGCGGTTAATCAAGCTCCATTAAGTTACGATTATGAAGTCTGTGTTATGGTAATGAATAATTTTGGTGTTATGTACTGAGAAAATAGTAACCAGAGTACGAATAGTAAGTCTGTGAGAGAATGAACCGGAGTAGTGACAGTAATTCGTAGTAAACAGAGGTTTGAATGTTAATATACTACGGTGGGGATAAGTTAATTGGGAAAATTAAGTTATAGGGCCTCTGATTAGCAGACCCCTACCACTCCCAAGAACCCGAAAGAGTTTAAATGCGCGTGTGACAGCAACGCGCATTTAACATTGGCGCCATCTGTGGGAAGGTGGCCATAGATTGTGAAGGTGGCAACAAAGTGTTGCAAATTGATTGTGGGAAGGTGGCCATAGATTGTGCATCGACAGTAAGGTGGAGTAGTACGCAAGTGTTGCAAAGGTGATATATGCCGATTACTCGGTTCGGCGAGTCGTATCCGAAGTACAGGAGAGACTGACAGCCTTGGGTGGTACCAAATTTGGTAGGGACACCCCCAGGAGGCAGAAACACAGATCGGTTAAGCCCAGTCGTAGAAGAAGCAAAGCACGTTAGCAGTGATTCCGGTAGCATTCCGGTGGAACATACTGCAATTCCGGTAGATTCTGGTGTAATTTCGGTGCAGTCTGCAGAAGATACAATAACTTCAGAGTATAGAGAAACGCAGTGTACAGTTGGCCCGACACCGTCTGGTCAAGATTCGAACCTCTCTGAGGATAGAGGTGTGTTATCCAGAGAGCCCATTGCTAGTGAAAGAATATCCTGGGTTGGGGAAAGTTCGACTAATTCCGATGATAGTTCGGTCCCAGTTACAGAGAATCTACAATTTTCCGGTGATAGTGTGATACTCCCTGGTGAATCTTCATTCAAGACACCACTGTTTAGGGTAAGCTTGCCTACGTTTGATACCAAGGAAGAGGACATGCTATTTGAATTAGAGATCTGTAAAAGGTTGAATGCTATTTTCAAGGCGAAAGGTGAGCAGTCTAACCATACAGACTTCGAAGGACAAGAAACACCTCCTCAAAACTCAAGAGATAGTAACAGTACCACTACTACCACCATGAGTGGACAACAACAACAACAACAACAACAACAACAACAACAACAACAACAACAGCAACAGCAACAGCCACTTCCACCTCGATCGGTTCCAACAAGGGTAACATACACCAAGTTTGGTGGAATTGCAGGTGACGATCTTGATGCCCATGTACGCACCTTTGAAATAAGTTATGCAGTGTTGAACCATCGACCCGATCCGGCATACAAGGCCATCGTGTTTCAGTCAACACTAGTCAATGAAGCAGCGCGATGGTTAACACAGTATGATTTCAATCATTTCGTTACCTATGAAGCGGTAAGAGATGCATTTTTACAGAGATTCCGGTTGAAGAAGAACCCTGTCGAAATCTTCGATTACTTGTAGAACAATAAACAGAAGCTGCACCAGACTGTGCAGGAATATGCCACATTGTTTAGAACTCATTTAAGACAACTGCCGCCGGCACATGCCAATCTGCCGGATGATGTGATAACTCAATGGTTTATTAATGGGTTAACTCCACAACTAAGACTAATTATGATCATCTGTTGTGTGGGAGCTATGACATTGGATGCGGTTATTGCAATGGCCCTGCAACTCGAACATACGGTTGGAGGATTCACTGAAGATTTAGAGTGGCTGAAAGCCAGTAGAAATGTTGCAGAAGATCCGGCTAAACAGATGTATTGCACCATATGTAAAAATCCAGGGCATACCAGTGCCACCTGTGCCCTTAATCAGATGTATTGCGCCATCTGTAATACAACCGGACATTCCACCGAAAATTGTGTATATAACGCCAAAGTGCAGGGACAAGCAACTGTAAATGCCATTATACAAGAACCAGGGAAGCCAGCTACTCACTACGTGCCACCGCAGATGCAAAACAATCAACAGCAAGGATACCAAAATTACCGGGGATAGTGGAATACCAACTTCAATGCAAATCGATGGCAGGCCAGTACATCAATGGAGAATACTTCTCTGCCACCACC
Source organism: Ceratopteris richardii (assembly GCA_020310875.1). NCBI lineage: Eukaryota > Viridiplantae > Streptophyta > Polypodiopsida > Polypodiales > Pteridaceae > Ceratopteris > Ceratopteris richardii. The sequence goes on along the minus strand of CM035424.1, from coordinate 93,115,153 downwards.
TTGATGTCACTTTTGCGGTGAACTTGGCCACATCCGGAGATTCTGCAAGGATGCAGCCGAATATGATGTCAAAGAAAGAAAGATCGTCAGAACCCAATGACTAATATGGTCTATATTTCACCAGTGGAAACTCAAGCAGTAGTGGTCCAGACAAGATCCGATAAGCAGTTGCAACCAGCAGCGGAAGTGTTTGAACCTGGCATCCGTGAACAACAGAGAATGTATAGCAAAGCTAGCCAATGGACCACCAAAGAGCCTACGGTGTTCCCTGATCCAGTTCCGGTGACACCGGTTCCCCTGCGAAAGGTGGGAGCGCATGAAAAAGATTGTACCCCAATAACAGGAGATCATCATCGGAACCAGTGAAGAGTGCAATTCCAACAGACCAGGTATGGGATATTCTCTCTAAGGCCTCAATTACACTCCCCTTGGGATAGCTACTCGCTTTAGTGCAAAGAGTTCGGTAGCAGTTTCAACAACAGGTTAGTCCCATATCTCCCAGTACTCCAATGACTGCCACAATACAACCAGAAATTGATTCTACGGTGGATCATTCTGTTCCCTTAATCACGGTCTGGCATAAAAATCACAAGATTACACAAGTGCTAATTGATGGTGGTTCTGGTGTGAATATAGCAACTGCAGCTCTCTGCAAGAAGTTAGGGTGGACCCAAATCGAGCCTGTTCAATTCTTTGTCGGAATGGCAGATCAATCCCGAGTTCATCCAGTGGGACTCGTAAGAAATATTTCGATTACTTAGCAGGGTACAACGTTTAAAATGACTTTTGTAGTCTTAGAACTACCAGAATCTAGCCTTGATTACAATCTCCTTTTCGGTCGACCATGGTTGAAACAGGCTAAGGTTATACAGGATTGGTCAGCACAAGAACTAAATTTTAAAGATAATCACCGTAAATATGTTGTCAAACTTGATGCCATTCAGCCCTGTGAACTCCATGCCAGGCCATATGTAGCAAAGCCGGTCCACATGTTGGATGGCTCATCTGACGATGAAGAAGAAGCATTTCTAAAACACAATGAAGATCTGATTTCCTTAGGTACTATAGACCTGCAATCAGTAGTGGACACCTGGACTCCGGCAGCATGTACAATTGTTCCCGTAGGTAGATACAGATGATACTGATGCTATGGATAAAGCCACTCTACATCACCTTTTACAGTCAGCTAACAATCCGATGAAACCTCGTCAATTCTATGTCTCGGAAGAACAGTTAGTCACCTACAATTTGGGTAATGATAGTAACCCACGTCATGTTAAGATGAAGGCTGGATTTTCTGAGGAATTTCAAGAAGATTTGATCAAACTCTTGCGTGAGTTTTCTGATGTTTTTGCCTGGGATTACCGCGATATGAAGAGTCTGGATCCTCGGATCTATCAACATCGAGTCGTGCTTAAACCAGAAGCAAGGCCAATTAAACAACCCAGTTACCGAATGAATCCTAACTATGCAGCACAGGTCAAGGCAGAACTCGATCGGCTACTAAAATTGGGATTCATTGTCCCCATTGAGCATGCTGAATGGATCTCCCCGATCGTGATCGTACCCAAGAAAAACAAGCAGCTCCGAATATGTGTCGATTACCGGAAATTGAATGCAGCCACGGTACTTGATCCATTTCCTCTTCCATTTCTTGACACAATGCTGCATAGAGTGGATGGGCATGAGATGTATTCATTTCTTGATGGTTATAGTGGTTATAACCAGGTCCGAATGGCTGAGCAAGATATACCGAAAACAACGTTTATTACGAATTGTGGTGTTTATGCTTGTACAGTCATGTGGTTTGGGTTAAGAAATGCTCCTAGCACCTTTCAGCGTTGTATGCAAGAAATTTTTTCTCCCTACCTCACCTCTTTTATGCAAGTATACCTAGATGACTGTTCTTTATTCGGTAAGATTGTGGCACACCTGTATCATTTACGGTGTTGTTTCGAGAAATGCCGTGAATACTGACTTTGCTTGAACTCGACCAAATCTATCTTTGCGATTTCTTGTGGTAAACTCCTTGGCCATATTATTTCTACACAAGGCATACAAGTTGATCCAGACAAAGTTGCAGCTATGTTGGAAGCACCTCTGCCTACCGCACCGAAAGAAGTGATGCGCTTCCTGTTGAAGATAAATGTACAAGCTCATTTTCATATGAGCCATGCTTGGATAAATTTACCAAATATAAAGATAAAGAAAAAGTAGAGGAAAAAAGGAAAAAATAAGAAAAGAAAAAGTCTAGTCAAAACTTCATGATGAGTAAGAGATACAATATCTTGCCTTATAGTTAGTAGCATGTAGTGGAGAAAGTGGTGAGTTAAGAAGGAGGCACAAACTTCTTCACATGCTCATTGGTTATAAAAGTGAAGTGGGAGCACATTCAAAACAAGGAGAGAAAGATGCAAGAGCTCCCAGTAGTCGGATCTAGCCATTTTGTCATTTTGGTTTTCCCTTAGACTCCTTCCAGCCGCATGTCAGTTTGTACACAGCTCTGTTGCAGAGCTCATATCTCCATGCATATGTAACCATTTTGTGTGTTTGAACATTCATTGGAAATCTTATCTTGTGTAGTTTTTTCGTATCAAATATCTCTTTGAAAGCTTATGTAGTTTGTGAGATATCAGTGAAAGAGTGAAGTCCAGTTTTTCAGTATACCTGTGTAGATAGGTAGTCTATTTTGGTCGGTTCAGTTTCCTAACCAAAACATATCCAAATTGTGTGTCTTTTGTCTTGTTGGAAAGCCCTTGGAATCTACTTTCATTCTCTCAAATATCTCATTCATATCATTCATACTTTGTGAGATATCTATCATAGAGTAAAGTCCAGTTTTATAGTGTACTTATGTGTGTAGGTGGTCTATCTTGGTGAGTTGCGTTTCCTGATCAAAACTCATCTAAATTACTTGATTTTTAGCTTTTTGGAAAGCTATTTGTGTCTAATTTCTCTATACCCAATATCTAGCTCAAAGGATATATATTCAGAGAGCTATCAGTCTGAGAGTGAAGCTCAGTTCTTCAGCATACCTGTGTGGACAGGTAGTTCATCTTTGATAGTTGTGTTTCCTAATCAAAACTTGTCCAAATTAAGTCATTTATAGCTTGTTAGAAAGCTCTCTTTGTCTACTTTGATTGACTAAAGTATTAAGTCCATTTGAGTTTTGTTTTGAGAGCAGCAAGCTGTCTAAGGTGCATATGTTTGTTCAAGTGCTGGACATACAAGAGTGATTCACTGCACACTTCGGTTGCGCATAGGAGAAATCATTCTCCACAGTTGGTATCAGAGAAAACTTGTTACCGTTAGTGTCCATGTGAAAGACCAAATGGCCACCGGACAGTTCTTTGTATATGTTCTTTAATAAAACATATAGTGGCCTGGTCAGTCACAGACCAAAAAGTTCGACCGCATTTGCAAGACCTAAGAATTTTGTCTTCGTGCTCCTTTGTGTACTACGTTTTCTGTGTATTGTACAACCTCTGTGCGGAGTATTGTGTGTGGCATCAGGAGTTCGTTTTTCTACTCCGAGCAATCGTCGTGGAGCTCTTGAGAAGGAGAGTGCAGTGTGGTGCATCGCCATCGAAACTCTCCAAGGCTTACGACTAAGGCGGCGACCAAGGCATAGACCTTGGCATACCTTGTCATCCGAGTCACCGAAGTCGCCATGGCGCCGTTGGCTGCGCGCGAGGGAGGACCTCAACGATCAAGGAATATAGAGGTTCCCGGTACTTCCCGGGAGGTCACCCATCCCAGTACTGTTCCCCCCAGAGCTCGCTTAACCGTGGCAATCTCTTGCCACTAAGCTACACTCTTGTGGTGTTTGAAGAAGGGGAAAGACTAAGGTTGACATTACCTTGAACAAGTTTTGGTCCCTCAAAGCTTCATTTTTGCTTTTAAAGCCTATTTCTGAAGCAATTTTGGGGTGTTTTTGGAGCCATTTCGGAGTACTTTCGCACGTAGTTCTCTTCACACAGGTCCAAGAACATCAAGAAGAGTGTTCCTTGTACTTCTCAGACAATAAATATCAACCTTTGGGGCTGTATTTTCAGCCACACTCGTAAAACTACAGGTTTCTCGAGGGGTTTTCAGTTTTGGTGGGAGTAGTCGCTGCAAATTTATGCAGGTTTTTAAAGCCTAAAACATCAGAGGTGACAAACACTTGCAGGTGTTATTGGCTAGTTTTTGGGCTGTGTATTCAGCCTTTCAGTGTCATTTTACTGCATATATTGAGCACATACACACCATGTACGCTTCTGTGGATACCGCTTATGTACGTCCATGTGGGCATTGATATGGCGGTTACGTTCTTTGCATAAAGCCTTTTACGTTTGATAAAGAGGGTCGTGGTGAGGTTTTCTTAACTGGGAGACACCCAGATGTCGGGGTCTCTTCGGTGATGCAGGTGGAAGACTTACCCAGCCTCGCCATAGGAGATGTATGATAGTTGTTCATAGGTGCTCGATAAGCCTAGTTGGCTTCTATTGGGTAACTGATTATATGCAGTGGAGTCAGTGATTCACTATGCAGGTAGACATGTCAGTACTTGCAGTTTTATGATACTTTGACACTGGTCATATGCTAATATTGCAGAGGATACTCTGGCAAAATTTTTCTAGATTTCTGGTTTAGTCAACTATATAGTGGTCGATTTACTCCTTGATACACTTATTTGTTGGTGTTTGGACTCTTCTAGCTCCATGATCATTCTATTCAGTTCTCTACGATCATGGCATCAGAGGTCTCAGGCACATCCGGTGGATCAGGGTCTAGTGCTAGCATTCCGAGGAGGAGCTATAACTTGCAGGGCAAAGACCATTTTGAGATCCGAAAATTTGATGGCACAAACTTTGCTCTATGGAAGAATCAGATTAAAGATGTGCTGATTCAAAGAAGGCAATGGAAGCCAGTAAATGGGATTTCAAAGAAGCCTGCTGACATGGATGAAGATGATTGGGATGAGTTAGATGAAATGGCCAGGTCTACCATTCGCTTGCACCTAGCAGATAATGTTTACTTTACAGTATTAGACTGTGAAAGTGCAGAGGAGCTTTGGAAGAAGTTATGCAATACATATGAAAAAGAGACGGCATCAAATAAAGTATATCTGATGAGAAAATTATACGACCTTCGTATGAAGGACACAGATAGTGTTGTTGCTCATCTAAATGAGTTTGATGCCATATTCTCCCAGTTACAGGCTCAGAAAATGGATATGGACAATGAAATGAAAGCAGTATTGCTGTTATGCACCCTGCCATCATCATGGGATACATTTTGCACAACTATTAGCAATAGTGCACTAGGTGGTAAACTCGTCTATGATGACATATGTGGAGCACTCTTGAGTGAGGAGATTCGTAGAAAATCTATGGTTGGCACTCAGAGTGGAGATGCATATAATGTTCGTGATTCTTACCAAGGAAAGAATCAACAACGTGGCAGGAGCAAGAACAAGGAAAAGAATGGTCAACGGAATAAGAGCAGAAGTAAATCAAGGAAGAGGGATATTGAATGCCATTATTGTCATAAGAAAGGACACATGAAGAAAGACTGTTATGCATTAAAGAATGCTAAAGGTAAAGGACAGAATGTTCATGGGCATGTTAAACAGTTACCTGCACCATCTACTTCGACTGTGAAGATTGAAGAAATTAATGCTATTTCTGATGATGCTGATGTGTTGACACTTGATAGTACTGTGCCATCTGAGGCACTTATGGCTGATTCTCTTTCCCACACCTGGCTGCTAGATTCTGGTGCTTCTTTCCATGTGACACCACATAGAGAATGGTTCTCTAATTATGCAGCAAAGTCTCTTGGTACCGTGAGACTTGGTGACTCTTACCAGTGTGATGTTGTGGGGATTGGAGATGTGGTTGTGCAGTTCATTGACGGTTCAAAATTTACTATGCATAATGTACGCCATGTACCTCAGTTATCACGCAGTTTGATGTCAGTTGGTCAACTTGATGACCTTGGTTACAAGGTGGTCTTCTATGCTCAGTCCTTTCGTATATCAAAGGGCAATATGGTTATTGCAAAAGGAAGGAAAGTTGGCTCCCTTTACCCTTTATTTGTATCACAGAAAGAACACTTGTTAGCTGTTACTGAACAGCCTATGGCTTGTATTTGGCATGGTCGTTTGGGCCATATATCTCGTAGTGGAATGGAAAATCTTTCTCGTTCTGGCTACTTACCTGTGTTATCTTTCTCTGATTTTTCATTTTGTGAGCATTGTCAATATGGAAAGCAAACCAAAAATGTGCATAAAACGCACATTGACTCTTCAATTCAGCCTTTAGATCTTGTTCATACAGATGTGTGTGGTCCTATGCCAACTAGGTCCTTAGGTGGTTCTCTTTACTTTGTCACTTTCATAGATGATGCTACTAGAAAAGTCTAGGTATATCCTATCAAATCGAAGGATGATGTATTCCCTACTTTCAAAAAATGGCTTGTTTCAGTTGAGACTGAAAAAGGAACTAAGCTTAAGGCTTTACGTTCAGATAATGGGGGTGAGTATACCTCACATGAATTCAGCCTTTTCTGTCAGTGTAGAGGGATTCGTAGAGAGTTTACAGCTCCTTATACCCCAGTACAGAATGGTGTAGCTGAGAGGATGAATAGAACTATTCAAGATAGAGTAGTCTCTATGTTGCATCATGCAAACCTCTCAGAAGGTTTTTGGGCAGAAGCAGTATTGACTGCAGTTCATGTGATTAACCTTTCACCTAGTACTGCCAAAGGTCTGAAAGTGGCACAAGAGTTATGGACAGGGAAACCACCATATTATGATCATCTTCGAGTTTTTGGGTGTGAAGCATATGTTCACATACCCAAGAATCTTAGACAGAAGTTGGACCATAAGTCAAAGAAATGCATTTTTCTTGGATATGGTCGAGAAGGACAATTTGGATATCGCTTATGGGATCCTGAAACACGGTCAGTGATCAGAAGTAGTGATGTCATTTTTAATGAGTCTAAGATGCATAAACAGCCGATTAAGGAGGTTGAAGTGAGAAGAGTGGTGTTTGAGGATACTAGTCCTCCGGTTAGCATGCATAAAAATGCTGCACATAGGGATGTTCAAGAGAATGTCCATTCAGATCAGTCTGCACATGTTCCTGTTCAGCAACCATTGAGACGTTCTGCACGTGTCTCATATCCACCTGATAGATATGTTCCAGGTTTAGATTTTGTTATGCTAACAGATGCCGGTGAGCCCTCTTGCTACAAAGAGGCTATGCAGACAGAGGATCATGTCAAGTGGGAGCGTGCCATGAAGAGTGAGTTGGATTCTATTCACAAGAATGGTACTTGGGACTTAGTACCTTTGCCAAAGGGCAGGAAAGCTTTACCATGTAAATGGGTATATAAGCTGAAATTCACATCAGATAGTGCTTCTCCAAAATATAAAGCACGACTTGTTGCAAAGGGTTTTAAGCAACAACATGGTGTTGATTTTGAGGAAATCTTCTCTCCAGTGGTCAAGATGACTACTTTGCGCATGTTGCTTGGATTCGTTGCAATGGAGGACTTAGAGCTAGTCCAAATGGATGTGAAAACAGCTTTCTTGCATGGAGATCTTACAGATGAGATCTATATGGAACAACTAGAGGGTTATGTAGTTCCTGGCAAGGAAAGTCTAGTTTGTAAGCTCAAGAAGAGCTTGTATGGACTTAAACAGTCTCCTAGACAATGGTACCAAAAGTTTGATGCTTTTATGAAGTCCCAAGGCTATTCTCGGAGCAATGAGGATCATTGTCTCTACACAAAGAGATGTTCTGATGGCAGCTTGATATGCTTGATACTTTACGTCGATGATATGTTGATTGCTGGGAAGTCCTCTTATGATTTGTCAATTCTCAAAAAGAAGTTGAGTCAGACATTTGATATGAAGGATTTGGGGGATGCCAAACATATTCTTGGCATGCGCATTACTCGTGATAGGAGTAAAAGATGCATATACTTGTCTCAAAGTGAGTACATATCCAAAGTACTTCATCGATTCAATATGCAGGGTGGAAAGGCATTGAGTACACCTTTACCCACATATGTGAAATTGAGCAAGGATGACTGCCCCAAATCAGATGAGGAAAAGGAATTCATGACCAAAATTCCCTATCAGTCTGCTGTTGGTAGTCTCATGTATGCTATGGTAGCTACGAGACCAGACATTGCATTTGCAGTGGGAGTTGTGAGCAGATATATGTCTAATCCTGGCAAGAAACATTGGGAAGCGGTCAAAATGATTTTGAGATATCTGAGTGGCACTAAGGACAAGTGTCTATGCTAAGGTAGAGGGAAAGCATCCATTATTGGTTACACAGATTCTGACTATGCTGGTTGTGTAGACAATCGTAAGTCTACATCAGGGTACATTTTTCATTTTGCTGGAGGTGCTATCTCTTGGAGATCTCGTCTTCAAGAATGTACAGCTGTTTCCACCACAGAAGCAGAGTATGTTGCAGCAAGTGAGGCATGTAAGGAAGCATTGTGGCTTTCTCGTCTTGCTTGCGATATGGGTTTGCCTCAACATGTACCTCACTTGCTCAGTGATAGTTAGAGTGCCATTGCTTTGGCTAAGAATCCGGTCTATCATGCAAAGACCAAGCACATTGAGGTGAGGTATCACTTCATTAGAGATTGCTTAGCCACTGAGAGCATTATTCTTGAGAAGGTTCACACTTGAGATAATGCTGCAGATGCTTTGACTAAAGCTCTACCACAGGATAGCTTTCGACACTGTTGTCACTTGATGGGGGTTACTTGATTCTTGATCTTACGCAGTCACTTGTATACTGTGTAACATGCCCATCAGGTGGGAGGTATAGTTTGTATACTTACACTCAGGTATTCTTTATCATTCTTTCTTTTTTCTCCCATAGTTACTCTGGCCATATTGGCCTTTAGTGGGAGATTGTTACCGTTAGTGTCCATGTGAAAGGCCAAATGGCCACCGGACACTTCTTTGTATATGTTATTTAATAAAACATATAGTGGCCTGGTCAGTCACATACCAAAAAGTTCGACCGCATTTGTAAGACCTAAGAAGTTTGTCTTCGTGCTCCTTGTGTACTGCGTTTTCTGCGTATTGTACAACCTCTGTGCGGAGTACTGTGTGTGGCGTCAGGAGTTCGTTTTTCTACTCCGAGCATATCGTCGTGGAGCTCTCGAGAAGGAGAGTGCAGTGTGGTGCATCGCCATCGAAATACTTCAAAACTTGGTGTTGAAGCTTCATCAATAGAGCTGGAGGTGAAGCAAAGCAAAAGAGGAGCTACAAAACAAGAAGGAGCTTCACAAACGCAAGAGCAAAGGACTATAACTATTCGAGGTAACTCTCAAAGTATTTGATACTCTTCAATGGCTGACTTGGGTCAACAAGTAGAGAAGTTGGACAAGGATAACTGTCCCGTGTGGAAGTTTAGAATGACCAACTACCTAATGGGCAAAGGCTTATGGGGTATTGTGAGCGGCAATGATGCTCAACCTCAAATCAATCAAGCTATGGCCACCGAAGTCCAAAGGAGGTGTTAGTCGGCCGACGGAGTAGGACAGGTGTAACAGAAATCTTTGTAAGACACGCGCGAAACGTAGTTACGCGCATATTTGTAAATCTTTATAAAGCAATGAAATCTCCGGGGGCGTAGAGAGCGCGGGGAGTGGCTGGCCTAATTCTTGTGTTATCACCAGACTGTTTGTCTGGTTGTCTATCTGAATGTTGCGTCAGTGTGTGTGTTGTTTAGTTTCTGAGTGCTCTGGGTCGTTGTGTGTAGCTGTGTTATTCTTCTTGATTGAGTTTGCGCAGTGAACCTAAGTGTTGCGGTAGTGTGTCTTGTCTAGTTCTGCGTACTCTGTGGTGTTCGGTGTTATTATTTGTCAATCGTGGTTACACGGTGAATTTAATCTATTCAGTAAGACATTGAATCGTTGTCTGGAAGAGTTACTGTGGGTCGTTATGACAAATTGTTCTGTTAAGTTGTACGACGTAGTGTTCTTCTCCTTGTTGACTGCTAAGTCTGTGTGACTATAGAAATCTTTACTAGAGCGTTGTGCAAAAGTAGTGCTGATCTCGATCTGCACTTGTACGGTGAGAAATTACCTAGGATTAAGGGTAATTCCAGTGTGTGATAGTCTTCATACTGTAAGTTGAACCCGTAGATACCGTCTGTGATGCGGTTGCTTGACTGTGAGCATTGTCTTGATGAAGGATGGGTTATTGTACTGTTACAGTAGGAAGGTAGTTTGAAGTAATTCGGATCCAAGGTACCGATAAGTTTGGTATAGTCTAGTTGCTACGGGTAACTGAGCTAAGACTGTGTCGACACTGTTTAAGGACAGTAGATATCAGTTATTTTGGGAACTAAGTATAGGGCCTCTGTCTAACAGACCCCTACCACTCCCAAGAACCCACTTAGGTCGGTTTACGCTCTTCTGATAGTTAGAACGAAGCGGTTTTAACACTTAACACTTAACACTTAACACTTAACACTTGGCACTGTTTGTGGGAAGGTGGCATCAAGATTGCCAGTTACCTGACGAAAGTGTTATCTGTGGGAAGGTGGCATCAAGATCGTCATTCGTCTGTCAGAATCAAACATCAAGATTACCGTTCGTTTGTCGAAAGTAGCAACAGAACTGGATTGTTGCAAACTTGCCGAGGAAACGTAATTATAAAATTTTAATCGATAGTGATACTACGCGATTAGTACAAAAGATGATACATGCCGGTTACTCGATCCAGTGAAACGTATCCCAAGAACCGTCTGGCTGGAGTACTTAATGTACTAAAGACAACTCCAGGAGGTAGAAGTACAACTAGGTCTGACCCAGTTGTCAAGAAAGTCAAGAATGTTAGAACTGATTTCGGTCATATTCCGTGGAACATGTTACGCCTCTAGTACATTCCGGTACTATTTCGACACAGTCTGTCGGAGATATAGTAACTCCAGAATCTACCAGGATGCAGTCTGAAGTTAGTTTAACAATCTTGGATAAAGATTCAAATTTGTTTACGATTAGAAACACATTAGCCAAAGAAATTGGCGAGGGAGAAAAAACACCCTATTTGGGCATAATTTTGGCACATTCCGGTGACATTTCGGTAACAGAATCACAGTTTTTCGGCGACGGTTTACCATTTTTTGGTGAATCTTCAACCCAGCCATCACTTTTTGGAGTAAGTTCCCCTACACTGGACATCAAGGAGGAAGGAAAGCTGTTCGAAACCGAGATTCGAAGCATATTGAGCAAAATCATCGCACCGGAAAGTGCACCATCCGACGATACAGATTCCGATAGTTCAGATATTCAACCCCGAGATACAGAAGGTATTCACAAATACACTCGCTATGAACGGGCAACAACAACAACAACAACAGCAACAACAGTTATGTCCACCCAGGCCGCCTCCAACAGGAGTGACGTACACGAAATTTGGTGGATTCCCAGGAGATGATCCGGATGCTCACGTACGCACCTTCGAGATAAGCTACGCAGTTCTCAACCATCCACCGGATCAGGCGTATAAAGCTATTGTCTTCCAATCTACACTGGTCAATGAAGCAGCCAGATGGCTTACAGAATATGATATTAATCACTTCGGCACCTATGAAGCAGTACGAGATGCCTTTTTACAGCGATTTAGGCTAAAGAAGAATCCAGCCGAAATTTTTGATTACCTGCAAAACAATAGGCAGAAGATAAATCAAACTGTACAGGAATACGCTACTCTCTTCAGGACTCACTTGAGGCACTTACCACCAGCACATGCCAACCTACCGGACGACGTTATTACTCAGTGGTTCATCAATGGCTTGACTCCACAACTTAAACAGATTATGATCATATGCTGTGTAGGAGCAATGATACTAGATGTAGTGATTGCAATGGCTCTACAGCTGGAAAACAAGGTTGGAGGATTTACAGAAGATCTGGAGTGGTTAAAAACAAACAGAAATGTCGTCGAAGATATGACCAGACAAGTATACTGCATCACATGCAAGAACTCAGGCCATACTAGTGCCACTTGTGCACTTAATCAGTTATTCTGTGCTATCTGCAACGCTGCCAGACACACCACTGAAAACTGTGCATACAACGCAAAAGTGCAAGGAACAGCAACTATTAATGCAATTATACAGGAACCAAGACAACCAGCCAATCATTATGTGCCTCCGCAATTGAGGAACAATCAGCAACAAGGATATCGAAATTACAGAGGATAGAGAAATAACAATTATAATGCAAACCGCTGGCAGACCGGACCGCCACCGGAAAATCCCAATCTACCACCACCACGTTGTCAGTTATGTGGTGAATTTGGTCACATTAGAAGATTCTTTAAGGATGCAGCTGAATATGATCAGAGGAAGAACGAACGAAAAAATCCAATGGCTAATATGGTACAAATCACACCAGTAGAAACACAAGCTGTAGTAATTTAGACCCGCTCTGGTAAACAACTACATCCTGCAACAGAATTATTTGAACCAGGTATACGCGAACAACAAAGGATGTACAACAAGGCTAGTCAATGGACCACCGCAGAACCTCCAGTATTCCCAGATCCTATTCCGGTAACTCAGACTCCGTTAACCGAAGAAGGAACACAACAACAGGGTTCCAATTCAGCAGCAGGCACATCATCAACAGCAGGCACATCATCAGCAGCAGGCACATCATCCGCAGCAGGTATATCATCAGCAGCAAACACATCATCTTCAGTAGACGCATCATCTTCAAAATCTAGGGAAACAATCCAATCACAAAAGGCTTGGGAAATTTTATCTAAAGCATCCATCACTCTTCCTTTGGGCCAATTACTTGCACTAGTACCGGGAGTTCGACAACAATTTCAACAACAGTTCAGTCCTGTGCCTTCTTGCATTCCGGCGACAGCGACAGTACAACCGGAACCTGATTCTACGGTCGATCATTCAGTTCCTTTAATTATGGTATGATATAAGAATCATAAAATTGCACAGGTATTAATTGATGGAGGATCTGGAGTCAACATTGCTACTGCTGCACTGTGTAAAAGGTTAGGGTGGACCGAAATTGAACCAGTTCAATTTTTTGTCAGAATGGCCGACCAATCAAGAGTCCATCCCATTGGACTTGTACGAAATGTACCAATCACTTTACAAGGTACGACATTTAAAATGACCTTTGTCATACTAGATTTACCGGAATCCACTCTTGATTACAACCTCCTTTTCGGCCGACCTTGGCTGAAGCACGCTAAGGTGATACAGGATTGGTCTGCACAAGAGCTCACTTTCAAGGATAAAAATCGTAAATACACTATAAAATTAGATGCCATACAACCTTGCGAATTGCACGCTAGACCGTATTTGGCAGAACCAGTCCATATGTTAGATGGTTTGTCAGATGATGAAGAAGAAGAGTTTCTAAAAAATAATATTGACTTGATCTCCCTAGGAACTGTTGATCTACAGTCTGTTGTAGATAATTGGAACCCTACAGTTTGTATGGTAATGACTGTAACAAAAGAAGATAAGAAGGAAGATACTGATGCTATAGATGATGCTCAACTGCAACAACTTTTTAAGCCAGCAGATGATACAGAGAAGCCTCGACAATTTTATGTCCCAGAAGATCAGTTGATCACTTATAATTTAGGCAATGAAGATCATCCGCGTCCTGTGAAGATAAAGCAAAACTTACCGAAAACATTTCAAGCAGGCTTAATCCAGCTACTCCGAGAATTCTCCGACGTCTTTGCATGGGATTACAAAGATATGAAAGGATTGGACCCACACATCTATCAGCACAGAGTCATGCTGAAGCCGGAAGCAAAACCGATCAAGCAATCCAACTACCGGATGAATCCAAATTATGCATCATAGGTAAAAGCAAAACTTGATAGGCTATTGAAGGTTGGATTCATTGTACCCGTAGAGCACGCTGAGTGGATCTCACCAATTGTTATTGTTCCGAAAAAGAATAAGCAGATGCGAATATGTGTAGATTACTGGAAACTAAACGCAGCTACAGTGCCTGATCCTTTTCCGATCCCTTTTCTTGACACAATGCTTGATAGAGTAGCAGGACATGAAATGTATTCATTCCTAGATGGGTACAGTGGGTATAATCAAGTTAGAATGGCTGAACAGGATATACCGAAGACCACCTTCATTACCAACTGGGGTGTTTTCGCATGTACTGTTATGTGGTTTGGATTAAGAAATGCCCCAAGTACATTTCAAAGATGTATGCAGGAAATATTTTCTCCTTATCTCACCTCTTTTATGCAAGTTTACCTTGACGATTTTTCAATTTTCGGTAAGATGATAGCACACCTGTTCCATTTACGGTGATGCTTTTAGAAATGCAGAGAATACAGACTCTGTTTGAACCCAAACAAATCTGTGTTTGCGGTTTCATGTGGCAAGCTACTTGGTCACATTGTATCTGCACAAGGCATACAGGTGGATCTAGATAAAATTTCGGCAGTATTAGAAGCTCCGGTGCCCACTACACCGAAGGAAGTTATGCGCTTCATGGGCCAAGTAAGATGGCATGGACGACACCTACGGTGGCTTGCTCATTTGGCAATACCACTGAACAAGCTAATCACCAAGACTCCTCAACAATTTGAGTGGACTCAGGAATGTCAGATAGCATTTGATCGTTTAAAGAATTTATTAACACAAGTTCCCATCTTACAGCTGCCATACTGGGATCGCCCATTTCATGTATTTGTTGATGCTTCAGATATAGCAATATGAAGTGTTTTGATGCAACAAATTGATAAGTGGTTCAGACCAGTGTACTATGCAAGTCGAAGATTAGCCCCTGCCGAGAAGAATTACTCTGTAACAGAAAGAGAATGTCTAGGGCTAGTATATTCTGTCAAGAAATTCAGACATTACTTGTTGGGCCGTAAATTTACCTTTCATATAAATCATGTTGCGCTTGTCTATCTGGTTCGGCAACAGCATCTAGGTGGTCGATTAGCACGATGGGTTCTACTTTTACAGGAATTTTGACTACGAAGTCATTCATAGGCCAGGCAGTTCACATGCCTTAGCAGATTTCCTCTCTCGCTTAGATTCCGGTGAAGCTCCGATGGGTATAGATGACACAACTCCGGCAATTTATGTCTTTGAACAAACAATGATGAAATTACAGACCCACCTATACCATCTACATATTATGATTAGACCCTGACCTTTCTCACTGATGGTTGCCTTCCATCTCAGACTTCTACAACAATACGTAGGAAAATTGCAGTCTTTAGCCGTCGATTTCGGTTAATTGCTGGAGAATTATACTATGTAGATCATACCGGAATTTTACTTCGATGTATTCCACCGCATGAAGTTAACTCAGTTATTACTTTGGCTCACTCGATTCCTTCCAGTGGCCATTTTGCAGTAGATTTAACACACCGGAAAATTCTGCAGACTGGTCTCTGGTGGCCAACTATGTACAGAGATGTATCACAGTTTGTGAAACAATGTGATACTTGTCAAAGATCTGGACAGCCCTTGCAACGTCATCTTTTTCCTCTGTAACCCATCTTACCATTGGAACCTTTCGAGAAGTGGGGTCTAGATTTTATCGGTCCGATCACACCTCCAGCAGTCTTCAGTAACAATCGTTACATACTGACCTGTACAGACTATGCAACCAGATGGGCAGAAGCCTGGGCTTTACGGTCTGCTACAACTGTTGCGGTAGCAAAGTGTCTGCTAACCGATGTCTTTCCACGTTTTGGTTTACGACTGGAACTTGTTTCAGATCAAGGCACTCATTTTGTGAACAATTTAATGAAGGCACTAACACAGTCGTTCCAGGTCACGCATAAGTTTAGTTCCCCTTATTATCCTTGTGCTAAGGGTTTGGCCGAAAGTACAAACAAATCTCTGCTGAATATGCTTCAGAAATTGATCATGGAAGCACCGGAAAGATGGGATCAACTGCTACCTGCAGTATTGTGGGCATATCGGACTACATACAAGGTAACGACCGGATTAACACCTTTCAAACTAACTTATGGATTAGAAGCAATAGCACCAATGGAGATAGTTATACCAAGTTTACGAGTAGCAATCGCTCAGAAACTGCTACCAGAGACTCACTGTCATTTCGGTTGGATACACTCAGAGAGTTAGACGAACAAGGATGGCACAACTTTTTAACTATGCAAGAAGTACAACTAAGACAGGCTCAAATGCATGATCGACACTTGAAAACTCTAGTTTTTACGGTGGGACAACTTGTCCTTTTTTATAACGCAAAGTCGAATCGGTCTGCTGGTAAATTCAAATTACGCTGGTATGGCCCTTACCGAATTTCAGAACAAGTGAGCCTAACAACTTTTCGGTTGACTACGTTGACCGAAAATCCTCTTCCAAAAGTAATCAACGGTTCGAAGCTGCGGCCATACCAACATGCATCTAACCCACACTGAAACGTTTTTCGGTGGGCCGCGTCGTTTGGCGCTCGCTTTTCTTTCCTTTTCTTTTCCTTCTTTTATTTTTGCGTACTTAATAATATAATTCTGTAAATATCCGTGTTTTGAACAATATTTATGACTAAAGCCGCCCTGCCCCTTCGAGCTCTTCATGCATGCATACCGAAGTTAAGGATTATCATCCCCCTGCCGCGTGATTATTATTGCTTTTGATTACTCTCTGCTACAGCACCACTATATAACCTTTTCAAGTTCGCCGAAAAACGCTATTGTGTTTATGTGATTGTGCTTTGTGTTTTCACTATGCTCTGTGTACCTTTGCTCTGTGTCTTCGTGTGCGCCATGGAAGCCTTGGATAATTATGCCGCTTTCCGTGACGGTCTCCCTACCGAGGTAGGAGAGTACCTGCGCATACGTGGGTTGGCAAACTTCGCTGAACTGCCTTGGCATTCAGTGGAGTCCCACCCATTCTTCGCCAACATCATCTCCGCCATAGCCAACACACCCGCCAATGAGCAATGATGGGCTATCACTTCCTTACCCTCCCGAACACTTATCACCCTACAAGCCTTTGCAAAAGCTTTTAGACTCCCGTCGCAAGGCCGAGAAAATGGCCCAAGCCTGACACTTGCGCGTATGAGTGAACTATTTCCCAGACATTCGTCTAACGAGTATGCAATCCTCTGCCGACCAGAACCCAAATGATCAGCACTTCAATTTTTAGTAGCCATACTCAACCTCCAAAAACGCACATATGGAATATCCCGCCCTTTCTACTCCGCCATAGAACTAGCCGCACGAGAACCAGTGAACTTTGCCTCTTTTTTCTTCCACCGAATCCACAAGGAATGCATAGCTATCATGAAACAAGTAAACAAGGGTAATACGCCTAGATCTAGATTGCCCCATATCTTGTCATTTCTCTTTCCGGCAATCCTTGCAGCCCAACCACCACCCCGAGGGCCCATTCTGAGACATGAGGAGTCGATACAACTGCTAGAAGACGATGAAGAAGAAGATGAAGAGGAACTCAGCCAGCTTTTCCGCAGAAAAAGGATCAGAATTAGCTCGTCTGAGAGTGAAGCACAGAAGTCAGCCGAAGAAGATAAAGAAGAAGATAAAGAAGAAGAAGAAAAGCAGGAAGAAGAGACATTCCACGACACCGCAACCTCCATGCAGAATGAATCCGCTGCGCAATCTTCCCAGGAGCGACAACAAGAAACTCGTACTGAAGCGCAAACAACATCGCCCGCAGAAACATCAAAGCGGAAGTCTGAAGAAGAACAACAAACAGAAGAAGAACAAGCTGCTAAAGACGCATTGGACAGACTAATTAAGGCAGTAGAGTCCACATTTTTGGAGCAGGAACAACAAAATACAAACCAGGTAACAACTCAAACTGTAATTCCCACTCCACCACCGGAACCTCCACTAAACCCAAACCTTCCTTTTCCACCTAACGCACCCGTCGAGCCCGCAGCTTCTTCCGACTCTTCCCCCAACTACTCCCCTCCGACCTCACAACAACTTACTGCATTGTCTTCCCAACCTCGTCTCCCTCTCCCACCACCCTCCACACCAGTATTTGCTCAATTAGAATTGATGGGTCAGATGCTAATCGAATTATCAAGACAATTGCCGCAACAACTAAAGCAAATCACAGAAAGTGTTTGCGAAGACTTCCAGCATAAATTGGAAGTAATGGAGGCAGACATCACACCCCTCCAAGAAGAACTACAGGCCGTGAAGACCGAAAATCATGCGCTTCATGAATAAGTACAACAGCTACAGGCCAAAATTCAAGAACAGGAACAAATAATAGCTCAGCGAGATGAAGCACAGGCAGCAGCAAAAGAGAAGGAAGAGCTGCTACTAGTTGCCGATGCAGAAAGAACCAAACTGAAGCAAGATATCCAGGACAAGGAAGATGCACAGATCTCCTTAGGCAACTTACTCGATGAAACAAGGAAGCAACTACAAGAACTGGTGCAGCAGAATATAGAACAGCAATTACAGCAGAAGAGAATAGAAGAAGAATTGCATAGAACGAACGATAATTTGAAAGACGTGAATAACATGCTCAAGCACTACCTAACAAAGGAAGGCCATACATAGAAACTTATTGCAAATCTCAAACGAGAGAAAGATTCATACATCAAAATCGTAGATTTTCAAGTTCAGGAGATAGAGAGACACGAAAACCAGCTTGTAAACATTAAAGAGATAGTACAGAAGATGGAGCAACAACTCGAAGAGATGAAGACGTCCAGAGATGCGGCATTAGCAAATGATTTTTATCTACAGGAGGCCTTTTTGCAAACACAGGCCGAAATTTTGCTCACCGAAGCCATCGCTCTTAGCTCTGTTAGAATAGATGCGCAACTAGTAGAACCAGATACCCTTAAACAAATGTTAGAAACACTTAAGAAAAACATCGCCCGAATTTTTAGACTAGCTAGGAATATGTATTTAGAAGGAATCATCGACGAACAGTAATTTTGTAAAAACTTGCGGATTCGAGTCCACTGTGCGTGCCAGTATTAGTCGGCCGACGGAGTAGGACAGGTGTAACGGAAATCTTTGTAAGACACGCGCGAAAAGTAGTTACGCGCATATTTGTAAATCTTTATAAAGCAATGAAATCTCCGGGGGCGTAGAGAGCGCGGGGAGTGGCTGGCCTAATTCTTGTGTTATCACCAGACTGTTTGTCTGGTTGTCTATTTGAATGTTGCGTCAGTGTGTGTGTTGTTTAGTTTCTGAGTGCTCTGGGTAGTTGTGTGTAGCTGTGTTATTCTTCTTGATTGAGTTTGCGCAGTGAACCTAAGTGTTGCGGTAGTGTGTCTTGTCTAGTTCTGCGTACTCTATGGTGTTCGGTGTTATTATTTGTCAATCGTGGTTACACGGTGAATTTAATCTATTCAGTAAGACATTGAATCGTCGTCTGGAAGAGTTACTGTGGGTTGTTATGACGAATTGTTCTGTTAAGTTGTACGACGTAGTGTTCTTCTCCTTGTTGAACTGCTAAGTCTATGTGACTGTAGAAATCTTTCCTAGAGCGTTGTGCAGAAGTAGTGCTGATCTCGATCTGCACTTATACGGTGAGAAATTACCTAGGATTAAGGGTAATTCTAGTGTGATAGTCTTCATACTGTAAGTTGAACCCGTAAATACCCTCTGTGATGCGGTTGCTTGACTGTGAGCATTGTCTTGATGAAGGATGGGTTACTGTACTGTTACAGTAGGATGGTAGTTTGAAGTAATTCGGAACCAAGGTACCGATAAGTTTGGTATAGTCTAGTTGCTACGGGTAACTGAGCTAAGACTGTGTCGACACTGTTTAAGGACAGTAGATATCAGTTATTTTGGGAACTAAGTATAGGGCCTGTGTTTAACAGACCCCTACCACTCCTAAGAACCCACTTAGGCCGGTTTACGCTCTTTTGATAGTTAGAACGAAGCGGTTTTAACACTTAACACTTAACAGAGGCAAGCAAAAGAATGGGAAGAGAGGAATAGGAGAGTCATGTTCCTCATTTCGCAAGTCATTACTAATGCCATGGTAGGGCATATTCAACATCTAGAGAAAGCTAAGGATGCTTGGGAAGCTCTTGAAAGGATGTATTCAAAAAATACCAAAGCTAGGAAACTTCAACTCAAGAATGAATTGAACACAATCAAGAAAAGTTCGAGTCAATCCATAGCTGAATACACTTTGAAGATTAAGGAGCTAAGCGATGCTTTAGCTTCTATTGGCACAACGGTTGAAGACGAAGATCTTGTGTGTTATAATCTCAATGGCTTGAGAGAAGATGAAAGATGGAAGCCTTTTATAACCTCCATTAACTTGAAAGATGTATATCCAGGTTTTGAACAACTAATCCCTCATCTTATCACATAAGAGCTTAGCTTCGGTGGTCCCAAAGGAAAGGACAGCCACAACCGAATGTTATATGCAGGTCAAGGCAAAGGAAGAAACTCAAGAGGAGGCTCAAGAGGAAAAGGAAGAGGTCACAACCACTCCAACTACAATCAAAACAATTCGGAAGACAACAAGGATTCATCAAATGCCAACGCACAAGGAAGAGGTCGAGGTAGAAGTAGAGGAAGAGGCCGAAGCTCCTACAATTCTCATAAAGGTATAACATGCTATCATTGTGGTAAAGTAGGACACTATGCTAGTGATTGTTGGCTGAAGAATGGAAGACCAAATGGAGGCAGTCAAAGGAACCAAAGCAACTATGCAAGCACCTCAAGTGAAGGAAGCAAGGACACACTACTTGCAATGAGACGTGAGTATAGAAGCTCTTGTGAAGATGACAAAAAATGGTACATTGATTCAGGTTGTAGTAACCATATGTCATGCCAAGAAAGTTTGTTCACTAATCTACAGGTACCAAGTGGAAAAGGATGTGTTGAAACAGGTGATGATACTCAACACATGATTGAACACATTGGAGATATAAGGCTTGGAGATACAAGTAGAGCAAAGGTACTATCTAATGTTCTTCATGTTCCTACAATTTCAAAGAACTTGATTTCAGTAGGACAAATGGTAGAGAAGGGTTATCATGTCATATTCAATGAGAATGTGTGCTTCATAAAGAATCCAAAGGAAGGCTTCAAGGTCATTGCTCGAGGTAGAAGAGAAGGAAGGATGTTCACTTTGGATGTCCAACATCCACATGGAAAGGTCATGTACATTCAATGTGGGAACAAGAAGATTTCAGAGCTGGACTTATGGCACAAAAGAATAGGACACATCAACATTCCAAAGCTGAAGGACATGAGCAAACATGAAGTGGTAAGAGGTCTTCCAAAATTTAATAGCATTGGACTACATGAGTTATGTGAAGCTTGTCAGCTAGGAAAGCAAACGAGGCAACCATTCAAGAGGAGCAATTACGTGGCTCCAAATGTCTTGGACTTGATACATACGGATGTATGGGGACCAACCCAAGAGGCATCAATGGTTGGTAATAGATTTTTTGTCACCTTCATTGATGATCACTCAAGAAAGGTATGGCTGTTTTGTATGACGCAAAAATCAGAGGTGTTTTCTATATTCAAAAGATTCCAAGCTGAAGTTGAAAAGGAAAAAGGAAGGTCTATCAAAACCTTAAGGTCCGATGGTGGAGGAGAATACTTCTCCAAAGAATTTTGAGATTTTCTACAAGAGAATGGGATCAAAAGGCAATTCCCTTGTAGGGCTGATTGGGTAGGTTCAAAGGAAGATAGAAGATCAACCTCAGGTCATGTGTTCATGATAGGAAGCAAACCTATCACATGGAGCTCAAAGAAACAACCTACTGTTGCACTTTCATCTATGGAGGCTGAATATAGAGGATTCACTTTTGCCACATGTGAAGCAATGTGGATTAAAAAGCTTTTGGCTGATCTTGGAGTGCAAGTTGGAACGATCCCTATATATGGTGATAACATGTCAAGTATCTACTTGGCAAGCAATCCTATGTTTCATGCAAGGAGCAAGCACATAGAGGTCCACTACCATTATGTAAGGGAGACGGTGCTGAGAAAATATGTGGAGATAAAGTTCATTAGAACCAAAGAGCAGGTTGTAGATATTTTTACAAAGTTCTTGGATGCTTCTAAACTCAAAGGCTTCAAGGATGTGATAAATTTGCAGGACATGGATGAAGATAACTCCCAAATGAGCTTGAGGGGGAGTGTTGAAGATAAATGTACAAGCTCATTTTCATATGAGCCATGCTTGGATAAATTTACCAAATATAAAGATAAAGGAAAAGTAGAGGAAAAAAGGAAAAAATAAGAAAAGAAAAAGTCTAGTAAAAACTTCATGATGAGTAAGAGATACAATATCTTGCCTTGTAGTTAGTAGCATGTAGTGGAGAAAGTGGTGAGTTAAGAAGGAGGCACAAACTTCTTCACATGCTCATTGGTTATAAAAGTGAAGTGGAAGCAAATTCAAAACAAGGAGAGAAAGAGGCAAGAGCTCCCAGTAGTCGGATCTAGCCATTTTGTCATTTTGGTTTTCCCTTAGACTCCTTCCAGTCGCACGTCAATTTGTACACAGCTCTGTTGCAGAGCTCATATCTCCATGCATATGTAACCATTTTGTGCGTTTAAACATTCATTGGAAAGTTTATTTTGTGTAGTTTTTTCATATCAAATATCTCTTTGAAAGCTTATGTAATTTGTGAGATATCAGTGAAAGAGTGAAGTCCAGTTTTTCAGTATACCTGTGTAGATAGGTAGTCTATTTTGGTCGGTTCAATTTCCCAACAAAACATATCCAAATTGCGTGAATTTTGTCTTGCTGGAAATCTCTTGGCATCTACTTTCAGTATCTCAAATATCTCATTCAGATCATTCATACTCTGTGAGATATCTGTCATAGAGTAAAGTCGAGTTTTATAGTGTACTTATGTGTGCAGGTGGTCTATCTTAGTGAGTTGTGTTTCCTGATCAAAACTCCTCCAAATTACTTGATTTTTAGCTTGTTGGAAAGCTATTTGTGTCTACTATCTCTATACCAAATATCTAGCTCAAAGGATATATATTCAGAGAGCTATCAGTCCGAGAGTGAAGCTCAGTTCTTCAGCATACCTGTGTGGACAGGTAGTTCATCTTTGATAGTTGTGTTTCGTAATCAAAACTTGTCCAAATTAAGTCATTTATAGCTTGTTAGAAAGCTATCTTTGTCTACGTTGATTGACTAAAGTATCAAGTCCATTTGAGTTTTGTGTTGAGAGCAACAAGCTATCTAAGGTGCAGATGTTTGTCCAAGTGCTTGACATACAAGGGTTCACTACACACTTCCGTTGCGCATAGGAGAACTCATTCTCCACACTTCCTAGGTCAAATCCGGTGGCATGGTCGCCATTTATGGTGGTTAGATCATCTCCCCACACCACTTAATCGACTCATAATGAGCACTCCACGACAGTTTGAATGGACCCCAAAATGTCAAACTGCCTTTGATCGTTTAAAAGAATTATTGACTCAGGCACCAATTTTGCAAACCCCGGATTGGGAACGCCCGTTCCACGTCTTCGTCGATGCCTCAAACATAGCAATTGGAAGTGTTTTAATGCAACAAACTGATAAATGGTTCCGACCTGTCTACTATGCCAGTCGTCGACTCTCTCCTGCTAAAAGGAATTATTCAGTCACTGAAAGAGAATGTCTCGGTTTGGTGTATTCTGTAAAGAAATTCCGGCATTATTTGTTAGGCCGAAAATTCACTTTTGATGTAGATCATGCTGCGCTGGTGTATCTGGTCCGGCAACAGCATTTAGGTGGTTGCTTAGCACCATGGGTTATATTGTTACAAGAGTTCGATTATGAAGTGATTCATCGACCCGGCACTACACATGCATTAGCAGATTTCCTCTCTCGATTAGATTCCAGTGAAGCTCCGGTGGGCATTGATGACACCACACCAACAATTTACATTACTGAACCGACTAGTGACGAATCTACAGAACCTCCTGTGACACCTATCTACTATGATCAGTTATTATCCTTTCTTACTGATGGATGTCTTGCCCCTCAAACTGCTCTTGCGATGAGGCGAAAAATTCCAGTTTGCAGTCGCAGATTTCAATTAATTGCCGGACAGTTGTATTATATGGATCACATTGGGGTCTTGCTTCATTGTATTCCACCACATGAAGTAAATTCTGTTATTGCTATGGCACATTCATTACCTTTCGGTGGACATTTTGCAGCAGATTTAACGCACCGCAAAATTCTGCAAAGTGGGCTCTGGTGGCCTACTATGTATAAAGATGTGACTCAGTTTGTGCAGCAATGTGACACTTGTCAGCGATCTGGACAACCTTTACAATGTCACTTCTTTCCTCTACAACCTGTATTACCTTTGGAACCTTTTCAGAAATGGGATCTTGATTTTATTGGACCAATCACACCTCCACCAATCCTTAGCGACAATCGCTACATTCTGAAATGTACAGATTATGCTACCAGATGGGCAGAAGCTTGGGCCTTACGGTCCGCCACAGCTATTTCGGTGGCAAAATGTCTGATGAAGGACGTTTTCCCGCGTTATGGATTACCTCTGGAGCTTGTGACAGACCAAGGGACACACTTTGCTAATAATTTAATGCGAGTGCTCACACACTTTTCAGATTCTGCATAAATTCAGTTCACGGTACTATCCTCGTGCCAATGGATTGGCAGAAAGTACTAATAAGACCTTGTTAAGTATGCTGCACAAATTGGTTGTGGAATCACCAGAAAGATGGGATCAGTTACTATCGGCAGTCTTATGGGCATACCGGACTACATACAAAGTAGCAACCGGACTGACTCCTTTCAAGCTTGCCTATGGACTAGAAGGAATAGCGCCAATGGAAATTGTAGTGCCAAGCTTACGCGTGGCCATCTCTTAGAAATTGTTACCTGAGGATTCTTTGCCATTTCGGTTGGAAGCACTCACAGACTTGGATGAACATCGCTAGGAAAGTTTACTAGTTCTTCAAGAAGTTCAGTTGTGGCAAGCTCGTACCCATGATAGATATCTCAAAACTCTAGTTTTTTCGGTGGGATAGCTTGTGTTATTTTATAATGCTAAATCAAATCATGCGGCTGGAAAATTCAAATTATGGTGGTTTGGCCCTTACCGGATTAGTGAACAAGTGGGCCTAGCTACTTTTTGGTTGACTACTTTGACCGGAATTCCTCTTCCTAAAGTGATCAATGGTTCAAAGTTGCGACCGTATCATCAAGCACCTGATTCTCGCTGACGTGTTCTCCGTTTTTCCGCGTGTTATTTACTTTCTTTTATTTTTGCGTGTTAGTTGAATAAGCCTATAAATATCCTCGTTTTGATATCTAATTATGATCAACAGCCGCCCTGCATTATCGATTCTGCACATGCATGCACGCCATAATTATGAAGGTTATCATCTCACCATCGCGCGATGATTAGCAATTTCAAATCGCCTCCTATTGTCGAGTATCTACTTAACCTTCTTCTTTTCGTTGTTAATTGCTATTGTGTCTGTGTGCTTTATGTGTTCTGTATTTTTTGTGATTACTGTGTATTCGTGACCTTGTGCTTTCGCGTATGCATCATGGAAGCATTGGCTAATTTCGCTGCCTTCCGTGATGGACTCCCTCACGACGTGAGTGAGTTCTTGCGTATCCGCAGTTTGTCAAACTTCGCTGAATTGCCTTGGTATTTAGTGGAGTGTCATCCGTATTATGCCCAAATTATTGCTGCAATTGCCGCCACTCCTGCTACAGAACAGAGTTGACCAATTACATGTTTTCCATCTCGTGTAGTAATCACCTTACAGTCATTTGCTACAGCTTTCCGACTCTCTCTGGAAGGACGAGAGAATGGTCCTAACCTTCCGGTAGCCACTATGGTTGAATTGTTCCCAAGGTATTTATCGAATGAATACGCTATCTTGTGTCGCCCTGACCCTGAACGAACAGCCTTGCAATTTTTGGTTGCCATACTAAACCTGTAGAAACGTACCTACGGGATTTCTCGCCCGTTCTACTCAGTGATTGACATGGCTTCTCGGGAGCCTGTTAATTTTGCTTCCTATTATTTTCGACGCATTCACCGTGAATGCGTTACGGTCATAAAGCATGTTAACAAAGGAGATCTGCCGTGTTCTCGTCTTCTGCACATCCTTACTTTTTTGTTTCCGGCCTTCCAAGCAGCGCAACCGCCTCCAAATGCTCCAATCTTATATCATGAGGAATCTGCTCAAATACTTGAAGATACCGAAGAGGATGATGAAGATCTCTTCCAACTCCTTCGCCGGAAACGCAGACGGATAAGCTCTTCTGACAGTCAAGTGCAAGGTTCTGCCGCTAGAAATGAAGAAGAAATTTTCCATGATACTGCAACTTCGATTCACCTTGATTCATCTACCCAGTCTTCTCCCATCCGGCAACAAGAACACAGTACATCCTCTGCCAATACTACGGAAAGCTCTTCTCGGGAAAATTCTCAACAATAGTCCAAACAAGATGTGCAAGAAGATGCACAAGTTATTGTTGCAGAAATTTTTGAGGAATTGATTGCAGTAGTAGATTGTGCAGTTGCCCATACTGAAGCGACTACACAACAACTTACCGGAATAGTGTTGGTACCCAACACTCTTCTAGCCACTCCTCCACCCATACCTCCGATCGAGTCCATTATCCCCATTCAACATATTGTCCATGAAGCACCGGATTCCTCTTCTTCTTCCCCTAATTATTCTCCGCCCTCTTCCCATCACCTCTTGACGACTTCTTCATCCCAACCACTTCCTCCTCCTCTTTTTCCTCCGATTCCCATGTTTACTGAGTTATCATCCATGGGTCATACGCTGATCCATTTGTCGCAGCAACTACCAAACCAGATGAAGAAGGTTACTAATAATATCCGACATGAATTACAACACAAAGTCAATGTTCTTGAAGCAGATATTACCCCATTGCAAGAAGAGGTAGATGCAATAAAAGCAGAAAATCATGCTTTGCATGAACAGATTCAACAACTCCAGGATAGACTTGCTGAACAAGAATCATTGATCAGCCAAAGAGATGCTGCGTTAGCTGAAATACAAGCCAAAGATGATTTATTAAGTGCTGTTGATGCAGAGATTCTCCAGTTAAAACAGCTAGTCCAGGATAAAGAAGATGCTCGCATAGCACTTGGAAATCTATTAGAAGAAACGCGCGTGCAGCTTGATGAAGCCGTGCAAAAAGGACAGGAAATGACAAATTTAATAAAGCAAACTAATACAGAACTCCAGTTCGCAAATGCAAACCTGTTTGAAGCGAATTCTTCTCTTAAAACGCAGATGATGTTAACCGCTCAACTCCAGAAAGAGGTTGCAGCAATTCGAAGGGAACGAGATGCCTATTACCAAACCATTCAGTATCAATCAAACAAATTGGAGAGAAGAGAAAAGCAGCTTGGTTGTCAAGCAGAAAGATTATCTAGAATTGATAAACAAATTCAAGACATGAAATTGAGTCGTGATGTAGCTCTGGCGAACGATTTTTATTTACAAGAAGCATTTTTGCAGACACAGGCTGACATTTTGATGACTTAAGTAATTGCCGCCAGTTCTGTTTGTACTGACGCACAGTTAGTCGAACCAGACACTTTAAAGAAAATGCTGGATAGTCTGAAGCAGAAAATTGCCAAAACATTTCAATTAGCTAGAACCATGTATTTATAGGGTATAGTAGATGAGCCCTAGATTTTATTCCATTGCGGGTTCAAGTCCACCGTGCATGCCAGTGTAAGCCGCCGGATTGGCACTTCATATTTTCATAATTCTTGTATTTTTATATCCCGCATGAATTGAAAGGTTTCATATTCCGCAGGAACCGAAAGGTCATTGCGAAGAGTTGTAACTACTTATAAAGCAATGAAAGGACGCTCCAGTGACGACCAGGAGAATCGCCAGACTGTCTGTCTAGGCGATTGCATTCTGTGAAGTTGCCGTGGTGCAGTGTTGAGAAATCTGAGTAGTATTGTCTTTTTCTCATCTTTGTTTGATTACATTAACTTGTGGTTAATCAAGCTCCATTAAGTTACGGTTATGAAGTCTGTGTTACGGTAATGAATAATTTCGGTGTTATGTACTGAGAAAATAGTAACCAGAGTACGAATAGTAAGTCTGTGAGAGAACGAACTGGAGTAGTGACAGTAATTCGTAGTAAATAGAGGTTTGAATGTTAATATACTACGATGGGGATAAGTTAATTGGGAAAATTAAGTTATAGGGCCTCTAACTAGCAGACCCCTACCACTCCCAAGAAGCCGAAAGAGTTTAAACGCGCTTGTGACAGCAATGCGCGTTTAACAATGATAATGGAGCTAGAAGAGTCCAAACACCAACAAATAAGTGTAACAAAGAGTAAATCGATTGCTACATAGTTGACTAAACCACGAATCTAGAAACATTTTGCCAGAGTATCCTCTACAAAATGATCATATGACCACTGTCAAAATATCATAAAACTACAAGTACTGACATGTTTACCTGCAAAGTGAATCACTGACTCCACTGCATATAATCAGTTACCCAATAAAAGCCAACTAGGCTTATCCAGCACCTATGAACAACTATCATACATCTCCTATGGCAAGGCTGGGTAAGTCATCCACCTGCATCACCGAAGAGATTTCGACATCTGGGTGTCTCCCAGTTAAGAAAACCTCACCATGACCCTCTTTTTCAAACGTAAAAGGCTTTATGCAAGAACGGAACCACTATATCAATGACCACATGGACATACATAAGCGGTATCCATAGAAGCATACGTGGTGTGTATGTGCTCAATATATGTAGTAAAATGACACTAAAAGGCTGAATGCACAGCCCAAAAGCTAGCCAACAACACCTGCAAGTGTCTGTCAACTCTGATGTTTTAGGCTCAAAAGACGTGCATAAATTTGCAGCAGTTGCTCCCACCAAAACTGAAAACCTTTCCAAAAACCTATAGTTTTGCAAGTGTGGCTGAAAACATAGCCCCAAAGGTTGATATTTATTGTCGGAGAAGTACACTTCTTGATGTTCCTAGACCTGTGTGAAGATAACTATGTGCAAAAGTACTCCAAAATGGCTCCAAAAGACACCAAAAAATGCTTCAATAATAGGCTTTGAAAGCAAAGAATGAAGCTTTGAGGGATCAAAACATGTTCAAGCTAATGTCAACCTTAGTCTTTCCCCTTCTTTAGACACCACAAGAGTGTAGCTTAGTGGCAAGAGATTGCCACGGTTAAGCGAGCTCTAGGGGGAATAGTACTGGGATGGGTGACCTCCCGAGAAGTACCAAGAACCTCTATCTTCCTTGATCATTGAGGTCCGCCCTCCCGTGCAACCAACGGTGTCGACGGTGACTTCCATGACTCTAATGACAAGGTATGACAAGGACTATGCCTTGGTTGTCGCCTTAGTCATAAGCCTTGGAGAAAGCCTAGGGGGGGAGGGTTCACTTCGCTTGCACAAAAGGAACAAAGCTTTTTGCATCGAACTACTCTGATATCAGTGAAGTATTTCATTGTCAATGCACCATAGTGCACTCTCCTTCTCGAGAGCTCCACAACGATATGCTCAGAGTAAAAAACTGAGCTCCTGAGGCTGCACACAGTAATTCGCACAGATGCTACAGAATACACAGAAACACAATACATAAGGAGCACAAAGATAGACTTCTTAGGTCTTACAAATGCGATCGAACTTTCAGTTTGTGATTGATCAGGCCACTATATGTTTTATTAATGAACATATACAAGGAAGTGTCAGGTGGCCATTTGACCTTTCACATGGAAACTAACGGTAACACAATGGGTGTGGGAAATTTTAGAATACATAAGGTTCAACAGGGGCTTATGAATGGAGATCTTATTTTGGATACATATCATATTGGGAGCAAAGAATCTATTAGACCTCATGCAATGAATTGGATGATGAACTATTTTAGCTTGCATTGTGAGGTTATGCCTACAACTGGAAGGTTACACTTGTGAGATAACTTTACTCATCGAGAAGTATTTCAAGTATATAAAGAAGATATGGAAAGAAAAAATGAGATGTGTTGTATGGTCACTTTACTCGATTATGGAAGGAAGATTTTAATGATGTGACTATTCCTCGTGAATTTAGAATGGGTGAGTGTTCGATTTGTGCCACTTTGAATAACATGGCAAAGGGGGCTACAACACCACAAGAAAAAAATAATTTTAAAAGCCTTCTTAGGAACCATCGTGAGAGTCAAGCTTTAGAAAGAAAGAAAGCAATTCAACATCAAAGTAAAGATCTCAAAAATCTGGAGCATTACATTTGTTTGTTGATTGATGGTATGGATAAAAAAAACATGTTTGCCACATTTTTATCGCGTTCCTAAGAACATTGGAGATGAAGTCCTCGTGCATATGCATTTGGTTGCTACTTTGGTATACCATGGAACTGTAAAGTCCAAGGTTTTCTTCACATATCCGAATGTGCATAATGATCCAAACCTTATAGTTACTGTCATTCATCGGGTTTTGCAATCACAAAAGGGTCTTTTGTCACCAAGTCTGTATTTGCAGCTTGATAATACTGCATGAGAGAATAAAAATTCCACAAATTTTGGATATTTATGCATGCTTGTTGATAGACAAGTGTTTCAAAAGGTTAAGGTAAATTTCGTTTTGGTTGGGCATACTCAGATCACATTGATCAAATATTCAGTATATTCTCTAAGAGGTTGG
Organism: Ceratopteris richardii; assembly: GCA_020310875.1. Classification (NCBI taxonomy): domain Eukaryota; kingdom Viridiplantae; phylum Streptophyta; class Polypodiopsida; order Polypodiales; family Pteridaceae; genus Ceratopteris; species Ceratopteris richardii. The sequence goes on along the minus strand of CM035424.1, from coordinate 93,084,482 downwards.
TAGGTAATAATGCTTTTACTCTTCCAATATTATCTGAGTTGATTTCAAAAGCATATACTCCAAACCCTAAAGTTCAACACCTTACATAGATTTATGACTTTAAGCACTTTTGCTCAGTAGGCCTTGATAAGAGTGGTAAGGTTTTAGCTCCATTGCATAATATTAGTTTCAACCATGTGTTCTTGAAGAGGAGGGTTGATGACATAACCCCTTTATTTGCAAAGCAGTATTCATGTTTTCCTAGGTCGGAGCCTAAAGATGGATGCAGATTCTTGTTGCAAGTGCCTAATTTGTATGTGTATGGTGCATAACAAACACCATATGAAGATAAAAACAATATGGGAAGATGTGGAAATGTGATTGATCAAAGTAAAAGGAAGATGCATGTACTTATTGAAACGAGGAGACATATTGAGCGTGCAAAAAAATACGCTGGAGATCAAGATGTATCTTGGTGGGATGACTTTTTCAATCATCAAGATGAGATTATAAAGAATACTATTGCAGGTCATTAGCCAATTGATGTTCCATTCACATGGGATTTTTGTACACAAAGGTCAGTGAATGTGGACCAAGCACGTAATGCAGATGCACTTCAAAGTTTTATCAATCCACCAGAAAGGAATATTTATGTAGGCCCAAGGATGAAAAAATAGGCTGAAGCAAGATGGCAAGGAAATTTAAAAGAAATAAATGTTGGAACACTTATTAAAGTCCTTGTCGATGGTGACGAGGCTACCAGACCATTTTGGATTGCGAAAGTTTTAGAGGTCAGTAAAGATATTGATCAAAGAAGAATAGGGGCTTCAATAGTGCATTTAAATTACACTAAAATTAATAATGCATTCACAGGTAAATATAACTCAAAAATCGTATGTGAGACCAAATGAATAGGCTCAAGAAAGAAAAAGAATATTCGAAGCACATCCACTCTTAAAATGGATGATGTAGATATTCTTGTTCATGACTCTGTTTTGACATAGACAGTGCACTTGAGGAAAGCAACCATCAATATGATAAAGCAAAAGCTTCCAAATGTATGCGGTACATCTAATCATAGGCAAACAAGAAGATCTATGAATGATCCTGTAGAATTTGTAATGTACTTGGATGAAGATAGAGCTCTTGTGGATATAGAAGAAGAAGAAGAGAGCTCTCAACAGTCTCAGATTGAATCAAGTGCATCAGATGCTAGGGGTGTAGACATAGATCAAGAAAATTGTGAATTGAGTTGAAAACCCAAACATTTTTAGTGCTTATATCAATGCTCCTAAGTATTTTGCTTAATGAAACCATGTTATATAACAATTTCTAATAACTATCTGATATCCACCATTGAAAACATGTTCAATGTTCAATTTTTGTATAAGCTTTTTTTATCACTTATATATTTTTTATGTAGATTTTGGACATGT
>CM035424.1:93060567-93068067 GCA_020310875.1 Ceratopteris richardii | reverse complement strand
AGATAGATAGATAGATAGATAGATAGATAGATAGATAGATAGATAGATAGATAGATAGATAGATAGATAGATAGATAGATAGATAGATAGATAGATAGACAGATAGATAGATAGATAGATAGATAGATAGATAGATAGATAGATACATAGATATATAGATAGATAGATAGATAGATAGATAGATAGACAGATAGATAGATAGACAAATAGAGAGACATATAGAGAGATAGACAGACAAACGGATAGATAGATAGCTAGGTAAATAGATAGATAGAGAGATAGATAAATAGAAAGAAAGAGAGACAGATAGAGAGACAGATAGGGAGATAGCTAAATAGAGAGACAGACAGATAGAGAGAGACATACATACAGACAGACAGACAAACAAATAGATAGATAGATAGATACATAGATAGATGGATAGATAGATAGATAGATAAATAGATAGATAGATAGATAGATAGATAGATAGATAGATAGATAGATAGATAGATAGATAGATAGATAGATAGATAGATAGATAGATAGATAGATAGATAGATAGATAGATAGATAGATAGATAGATAGATAGATAGATAGATAGATAGATAGAACAGCGAGTCGTAACAAACGAGAACTATGTCGTAAAAAGAGAACACTTACGTCAAAAATTACATGTTTTCACCTCATTTTTGGAATTCCTTTACACCAGTATACATATATTACAAAAATGAGGTGAAAACAAGTAATTTTTGACGTTTTTTGTCATTTTCTCAGAAAAAAATGAGCTCAAAATGTAGTCAAAATTTCACTATATTAGGCATTGACGTGTCCCAAAATGTATATGATAAGACATTGACATGTCCAAAATCTATATGATAAGACATTGACATGTTTAAAATATATATAAGAATGTAGAAGTCAATAGTTTTTACACAAAAATAACATTTTAGACATATCTTTAATGGGTGGATATCTGATTGTTATTCAAAATTGCTACAAAACATGGTTTCATTAACCAAACTACTTTGAGGCATTTACATAAGCACTAAAAATGTCTAAGAGCTTCAATGCAACTCACAACTTTGTCGATCTATGTCTACACCCTCATCATCTGATGCACTTGATTCAGTCTCATACTGTTGAGAGCTCTCTTCTTCTTCTTCTATATCCACAAGAGCTCTATCTTCATCCACGTACATACCAAATTCTGCAGGATCATGCACAACTCTTCTTGTTTTCCTATGATTTCCTGTACCACATACATCTGGAAGCTTTTGTTTTATCATGTTGATGGTTGCTTTCCTCAAGTGACCAGTTTTTGTCAAGGAAAAATCATAAACAAGAATATCTACATCATCCATTTTAAGAGTGGATGTGCTTCGAATATTCTTTTTCCTTTTTGAACCTGTTCGTTTAGCATCACACACCATTTCTAAGTTATATTTACCTGTGAATGCATTACTACTTTTAGTGTAATACCAATGCACCACCAAAGCCTCTATTCTTCTCTGATCAATATCTTTAGTTATCTCTAAAACCTTTGCAATCCAAAATGGTCTGGTAGCCTCATCACCATCAGCAAGTACTGCAATAAGCGTTCCAACATTTATCTCTATTAAATTTCCTTGCCATCTTGCTTCTGCCTGTTTTGTCATCCTTGGGCCTACATAAATATTTCTTTCTGGTGATGTATAAAACTTTGAAGTGCATCTGCATTACATGCTTGGGCCACATTCACGGATCTTTGTGTACAAAAATCCCATGTGAATGGAACATCAACTGGCCAGTGACCTGCAATTGTATACTGTATAATCTCTTCTTGATGATTGAAAAAGTCCTCCCACCAAGATACATCTTGATCTCCAGCATATTTTTTTGCACGCTCAATATGTCTCTTCTTTTCAATGAGTGCATGCATCCAGCTTTTACTTTGATCAACCACACTTCCACATCTTTCTGTATTGTTTTTATCTTCATATGGTGATTGTTCTGCACCATACACTGTTACAGTAGACAAATTATGCACCTGCAATAAGAATCTGCATCCCTCATTAGGCTCCCACCCAAGAGAAGATGAATACTGCTTTGCAAATAAAAGGGTTATTTCATCAACCCTCCTCATCAAGAATACATGGTTGAAACTAATATTGTGCAATGGAGCCAAAACCTTAGCACTGTTATCAAGGCCCATTGAGCAAAAGTGCTTAAAGTCATAAATCTGTGTGAGGTGTTGAACTTCTGGTTTTGGAGTATATGCTTCTGAAATCAGCTCAGATAAAATCGGAAGAGTAAAAGCATTGTTACGTGCCAACTTCTTAGAGAAAGTACTGAACATTTGATCAATGTGATCATGAGTGTGGCCAACCAGAAGAAAATTTACCTTAACCTTCTGAAATACCTGTTTTTCAACAAGCATGCTTAAATATCCAAAGACTGTAGAATTTTTATTCTCTCTTGGAGTATTATCTAGTTGCAAATATAGAGTTGGTGGCAAAAGACCCTTCCATGATTGCAAAACACGATGAATGACAGTAACTGTAAGGTTTGGATCATTATGCACATTCGGATATGTGAAGAAAACCTTGGACATTACAGTTCCATTGTATACCAAAGCACCAACCAAATGCATTTGCACAAGGACTTCATCTCCAATGTCCTTAGGGATGCGATAAAAATGTGGCAAACAAGTTTTTTTTTTATCCATACCATCGATCAACAAACACATATAACGCTCCGGATTTCTGAGTGCCTTACTTCGATGATGAATTGCTTTCTTTCTCTCTAATGCTTGACTGTCACGATGGTTGTTAAGAAGGTTTTTAAAATTATGCTTTTCCTGTGGTGTTGTAGCCCCTTTTGCCATGTTTTTCAAAGTGGCACAAATTGAACATTCACCCATTCTAACTTTACGAGGAATAGAAACATTGTTAAACTCCTCCTTCCATAATCGAGTAAAGTGACGATACAACACATACTTCTCATTTCTATTTTCCATGTCTTCTCTATATATTTGAAATACCTCTCGACGAGTAAAGTTATCTGACAAGTGCAACCTTCCAGTTGTAGGCATAACTTCACAATGCAAGCTAAAATAGTTCATCATCCAATTCATTGCATGACGTCCAACAGATCCTTTGGTCCCACCATGGAACGTATCCAAAATGAGATCCCCATTCAAAAACCCTTGTTGAACCCTATGTATTCTAAAATTTCCTACACCCATTGCAACTTTAAATGCAGCCCTACAGCATGGCATCCCTTGAGTAAAGAAATATTCAAAACCAACACGCGTTACTGACATGTTATCCTCAATCATTTGCATGCAAGAAACAAGGTATATATCTTGCCTTTCACTATCTAAATGGAGGAATTTTTCTCTTATGTGCTTTAGTTTCTTCATCCCTAAATTATACAAGCATTTCAAACCACAACAATGCTTCACAATATCCAATGCAATCTGTCTATCTGAAGTAAGAAATTTAAATCTTTTTCGACTTACTTCACGAGACCTTCTTTTAAATCGTAGATTGAGCTTGCTTTGCTTTTTCGTTGCTCCACATGCACTTGAGTCAGAAGGGAGATCAATGGTTGGATCAGATGGGAGATCAAGAGGTGCATTTGTATGAGCAGCATTGCACTGTGAATTGGATAACTTAAATGACTCAACAGAAAACATGGAATCATCAGCACGTTCTAAATCATAGGGATCATCACTTCTCTGGAAAGGCTCAACTGAGAACAATGAATCAATATGAGCAGAGGAAGCTGATGCCCAAGCATCCACTGAAAAGATTGAGCTCATCTTCACTGAGTTCACAGAAGACTGAAGATGAATGACCTTTTTAAATAAGTAGAAATCCGAGATCAAGTGAAGATATCACATCAAATGTCACATCAAGAAGATATGAAATCAAAAGCTTATTAAAGTACATTAAATAACATAAAACATCAAATTACATCAAATCACTTAATTACTCAAATATACACTAATAAGGGAACCAAAGATTTGATTCACTTTTGATTCAAATGAGAAACACAGTTGATTTCTAACTTCATATGAGTCATTCAGTCTAAGCATTGTGAATGAATCAAAATATATCAAAGTTGTGTTCCAACAGGAATATATAATAAAATTGTTTGGAGAAATTTTACAAGAAGAAATTTTACAACTGGAATATATCCAAGTTGAGTTCCAACTGGAATATGCTATGCCATTGAACACTATACAAGAAGAAATTTTACATTTGGTTAAGATTTCAAGGATTATGTTTTATTGTGGTCTTGGCTAGATATCAAAGAGGTAGATGAAAGTATATTGAAAAAGAATTATGTGTAAAAGAGGCACACAGAAAGTATATTCATACATTGATTTTCCATTTCAACAATGTGTTACAAGATAAATGTGAATATGAACTAAAGTGTGGAGGATAACACTATAAAGATGTCATTAATCTCACAACTTAGACCTAATTTTCTCCCAAGCAACAGACTCTAAGAAAAAACATCTACATGAGATTAGAAATCCTCATGTACATACCATACTGTTGCCATTGAAGTTTAATTTCCATGCAAATGTATATAAATAGTTGCAAGGTTCTGTACTAGAATGTTTATTCATAGTGATTTTCCATTTCAACAGTGAGTTACAAGATAAATGTGAATATGAACTAAAGTGTGAAGGGTAATACTTTGAAGATGTCATTAGTCTCCCACATTTAACACAACTTTGACTTGATTTTCTCCCAAGAAAGAGATTCTTAGAAACAAATCTCTACATGAGTTTAGACATCCTCATGGACATACCATACTCTTGCCATTGAAATGTAATTTCTATGCAAATGTATATAAATAGTTGCAAGGGTCTATGAATATTTCATTAAAGTGGCTCTGAAACAGCCTATTTGTGTGGGTGCTATTCCCTGGTTAGATAAGTTGACAGATTTAGTTAGCAAGTGGACTCATTTAGTTAGATCCAGTTAGTTTCTGGTTCAAGTTACCCAATTGCCTATAAATACCAGAGGAGGAGATCATTCGCATTTTCAAAATCCACGAGCAAGAGAGAGCAGCAGAGCACAGACAGCCATGGAGCACAGAGGTCAGCATACCAGCAAGCCAAGTCTGATGGAGAAGAAGAATGTTGGCAAAAGTACCAAAAGGTAGACAAAATCATAACATAAATAAAGATTCCAAAAAGATTCCCTCTGTATGTCTGTGTAAATATCTCATTTCTAGGTCTTTATTTTTCTTGCCTCTAGAAATATGGATCCAAAGCATGTACAGGTCGATGCCTGGCATCGACTTTAAGGTGTAAGTCGATGCCAGGCATCGACTTAGGATTGCAAGTCGATGCCAGGCATCGACTTGCAGGAGCAAGTCGATGCCAGGCATCGACTGGTGGGTGCAAGTCGATGCCTGGCATCGACTTGCAGCCCCAAGTCAATGCCAGGCATCGACTTGGGCCCAAAAAACGATGCCAAGCATCGACTTGCCGGCATCAACATGCACTGAAAAGTCGATGCCAGGCATCGACTTTTGGGTGCAAAATCGATGCTTGGCATCGGTTTTGGGCCCAAGTCGATGCTTGGCATCGACTTTTGTGCCCAAGTCGATGCCAGGCATCGACTTTGTGTGCAAGTCGATGCCAGGCATCGACTCTTGCACCCCCAACTCGATGCCTAGCATCGACTTTCACCCTCAAGTCGATGCCTGGCATCGACATGCACTTAAACATCGATGCCTGGCATCGACCTGAAGCTCAAAATCCATGCCTTGCATGGACTTGGGCCTTTGAAACCACATTTACGTTTGATCTGATATTTCCAATTGCTTTCAGGGATGCGGAGTACAAGGATGAAAGGCCCATCAAGAAGCTCAGAGTCACCATGGGCTCTGCTGACCAGCAACGTGACAAAGGCAGTGGTCACCAAGCAAAGCCAAAGAAAATTATTGCACCATTATCCTCTGAGAAGGCCAGCAACCCACTAGGAATATCCTCAGGTGGACAGAGTAGCATAAAAATTCCTGTGGAGGATCCAAATATGAAGGAAAGGTCCAGGGAGACAGAGGTCATGAAGACAGATCGTCCACTTCGGGACATGACAAATCTCGAATGGTGCCTTCAGTACGTTGAAGAGAAGAATGCAGTCCTCCTTGTGTTCGCAGGGGCCTATGGCAGAGGAAAGATCACGACAACACAAGGTTTTCAGTATGGACTTGTTTACAAATTGGATTATGAAGATGAAGATTCTGACAACATGCTTTTCTTGGTGGAGACATCGAAGGGATTAAGAAATGTCATATGCAAGATGGATTTCTTGTGCCCAGAGTGCTGTGTTCCAGAGGAGCTAGCTCAGATATGCAGAGACTCAGTGAATTTCATCAAGGACCTGATGCCATGGATACAGGGCAATATCATGCCAACACAGCACAAGAAGACGACCCCTGTAAAGGCAAGGGGTAAGCAGAGTGTGCAGAAAAAGCCCCAAAAGAAAAAGAAGATAATTGCAGAAGAGGACTTTTCTGACTCAAGCTCTAGCTCTGGGGACATTATTGTTGCACCTGGTGGAGAGCTTGCATCTGGTGTGCTTGGCACTGAGCAGAATAAGATGCGGGAGGACATAGCTAGAAGAAAAGTTGTGAAGAAGGGGCAGTTGTTCCACCTGCCTATTAATATTATCCACAAGCCACCAGTGGATCCAGTCACAGGGAGGAGGCCCCTTGAGATCAGGGAGCCACATAATTTGCATGTCCAAAATCTTAAGAAGAAAATGAAAATTAATCCTCATGCTACTGTTGTGCCATTCCTTGTCATGGTGGATCCGCATGAGTGCAGCTGTGTGGAGGATTTCAATGAGAATTTGTTTGAGGAGTACACTTATTATGTGATTGGAGGTTCACACTCTGCAGAGGCTCGTAGACAGTTAGTGAAGGAGCACCCTACTACATTTTTCTTTAGGTATGCAGAGTGTAAGATATATGCTGGTCTTACAACTAAGGAAGCCAAGCTTCTTGCTTGGGATCACAACAACGACAATGACTACAGGCAGAAAATGTCCTCCATAGAGAGAATTCGGTTCTTCCACCATGAATACGAAGATTGTCTTGTGAAGGAAGCTGGGAGAATACATCCCAATCTACGAAAGCAATGCCTTATTGAGGTTGGAATTGCATTGGATGAGAATAGAAAGTCAGATGCTTTGAGGAAATATGATCCATGGTTTCAACTGGCATTCAGATCAGGTGAGATCTGGGATCTTCAGGATAGAATCTTCACAATGTGGGAGCACAAGGAGGTCAAGGGCCAGAAGCAACGAAAGTCGAGGCCAGACCCACAAATTGATCTGAGGGGAAAGGGAAGGAAAGTTGACCTTTCAATTGAAGAGGCTCCTGAGGACATGAAGCTGACCCCATGGAGGGCCCTTCAAGGAATCAAGGATGATACATTGATCATATCAACTTTGTCAAGGGTAATCTCGAAGGAGTTGAGCCTCGAGGAGATGGTGACTGAGCTCAATAAG
>CM035424.1:92928067-93053067 GCA_020310875.1 Ceratopteris richardii | reverse complement strand
TCATGTGGATCAGAAATCCTTTTGTACACATCTAATTGAGAAGCTAATGAAGCTATGTCTAGAGTTTCAGAATCTAATTCCTCTCCTACTGTGAGAATGATCATTAGGAACATTCATATGTAGAATGTGAGAACTGAAGCCAAAAGTAGCGCACTTTTCCGTCTCAGTATTTTGATCAGATCTGAGTGTATACTGTAAAGTTTTGCATGAGTGAGGGCTTAATCTTTAAGTTGGAAGATAAGCTACTTATGTCTAGAAGCATTTTGTAAAACGGGTTCCAGATTGGGAGAAATCAAGTTAAGAAGTTGGCTATGTCGAAGGCGCAACTTCTGAGAGTCATTTTCTGACATGTATTTGATCTTAATGATCAAATTAAACTTTTGGTGATTAGTTTTGAGAACTAATGGCTAGTATGATTGCGCAAAGGTATTGCTAATACTTGTGCATCATTTACTTGAAGAAATTTGAAGATTTGTGCAGGTAAAGAAGTTGATATCTGAAGCAGACTTTCTGAAGTTGACACTTCTTCACTCAGAGAAGTGTTGCTTGAAGTTTTGGTAAAAAAGGAACATTGTTTGTGTAAAGTTTGGTTTATAGCTGACATAGAAGTGTTCTTAAGTCAGTGTAGATCAAACCTTTGGAGATTAAAAGGTCTCCAACAGTGGTATCAGAGTTAAAGGTGAAGTACAAGAGAAGAAAAGATAATCGAAGTTCCAACTGGTGCAGATATTGAAGACCTTTCAAATCAAAGGAGGATAAGGACAAAATATTGAAGATAACTTGCAGAAGTTCATAGTACAAGTTCGAAAGAATCAAGAAGGACAAAGAATATATCAAAGGTACACTTTCTCTTCATAAACCATAGTAATTGCAGATACAGAAAGTCAAGGATGGGAGAAAGCTTGCAAATTGATAAGCTAGATAGGGAGAACTATCCAGCATGGTCCATGAGGATGGAAGCACACCTCATGAGCAAAGACCTTATAGCATTTATTACAGGAGATGAAGAAAAACCTGAGTTTGCAGATCCTAGTATTCCTACTAGGGAAGAACTTGCAATGTTGAAGACTTGGATGAGAAAGGATGCTCAAGCAAGGAGTATCATCTACATGGCTGTAAATGATTACCTTCTACCTCACATCAGAGGTTTGGAAAGTGCTACAGATGTTTGGAATGCCTTGGAAGAGCATTTCCAAAATACAACTAAGTCAAGGAAGTCCTCACTATGGGCTGAGTTCACAACATTCAAGAAGAAGAGCTCACAATCAATTTCAGATTATGTGGCAAGAATGAAAGATATTGCAGATAGCTTGGGAGCAGTGGATGAAGATATTGAAGAGGAAAAGTTGGTAAGACAAATACTTACAGGTCTAAGAGGTGATGAGAAGTGGAAGCCTTTTATATTGTCCATAGAATTGTCACTTGATCATTTTACTCCTGACCTTAATCAATTGCTAGGACACATGCTAACCTTTGAGCAGGATCTTAAAGGAGACAATGATAGAAGTACAAGTCAAGCTATGTACTCCAAAGACAAGAAAAAGAATGGCAAGGGAAAGCAATCGAATGATGATGAAGGGAATTCAAATCAAGCTTACTTCACAAAAGGGAAGACAAATTTCAGAGGTAAAGGAAGAGGAGGTAAGAACAAAGATAATGCTAAAGCTTGTTGGATTTGTGGCAGAACAAATCATTTGGCAAATGATTGTTGGTATAACAATCAGAGTGGAGGATACAACAATCAGAATTATAATCAAAGAGGTAGAGGAGGCAGAAACCAAAGAGGCAATTTCAGAGGAAGAGGTGGTAGGACATCATATGGTAGAGGAGGTGGAAGAAACTTCCAATCTCAGTCCTACAACAATAATTATTACAATTATGCATCAGATCAGAAGGATGACATGACTCTTATCCTGAATGCAACTCATGAATCAATGGGAGAAGATCAAAGAGTATTTTATATTGACTCAGGGTGCAGCAACCATCTGAGTGGGAATCTATCTTTGATGACTGATATGGAAGCAAGGGTGAATGGACATACAGTTCAAACAGGTGACAATACCAAACATAAAGTGGAGAGCATTGGATCAGTGAAGACAAAGAGTGGAAGTACACTTCTGAGTAAGGTACTTTATGTTCCTACTATTCCTAAAAATTTGATAAGTGTAGGGCAAATTGTGGAGAAAGGATATGAAGTAAGATTCACAAATGATGGTGTCTATGTACAAGATCCAAATCAGGGATATAGAACCATAATTGCAGGAAAAAAGGAAGGAAGATTGTTCACTCTCAAGGTCCAAGGTAATGTGGGACATGCATTGTTTACCTATGGAGGTCAAAAGGTATCTGAATTAGACCTATGGCATAAAAGGCTAGGTCATTTCAATGAGAAAGCTATAAAGGAGATGTCAAAGAATCAGATGGTGCTTGGATTGCCAAACATTGAAGGGCAACATATGGTGTACAAGTGTGAAGCTTGTCAATTAGGTAAAGCACATAAAAGTTCTTATAACAAATCAGGGTACAAGTATTCAAATATGCTTGAATTGGTTCATACAGATGTATGGGGTCCCTCAAGGGACTATAGCATAAATGGATCCAGATATTATGTGTTGTTTGTTGATGATGCAACCAGGTGGATTACTTTGTATGTAATCAAGGACAAATCAGAAGTCTTCAAGACATTCAAACATTTTCATGCTTATGCAGAAAGGATCACAGGACAAAAGCTAAAGAGGTTAAGATCAGATGGAGGGGGAGAGTATTTCTCAAAAGAGTTTGATGATTATTTGTGGAATGCAGGTATCAAAAGAGAAGTGACTTGCAGGTACTCCCCTCAACAAAATGGAGTAGCAGAAAGGAGGAATAGGACTCTTGTAGAGTTTGCAAGAGCCATGATGAAGGAAAAGAATTGTCCAAATTACTTATGGGCAGAGGCCATCAACACTGCAACATACCTTGTGAATAGGTTGCCTTGCAAAGCTTTGGATGGAGGAACCCCTTATGAAGCATGGTGGGGTAAGAAGCCTAGTCTTGATCATTGTAAAGTATTTGGATGTATTGCATATGCTTATGTTCCTTCACAATTAAGACATAAGCTAGAACCAAAAGCAGAGAAGTATGTGTTTATTGGATATGATGATAGACAGATGGGTTACAGGTTGTGGAGTCCATCCACAAAGCAATTTCTTGTTACTAAAGATGTAACATTTGATGAGCAAAACACATGGTATACAGGATCACCAAATGAGTATACAGGTGTTGAAGAAGTTCAAAGGAAAGGAAAGGCAAAGGTAAAAGTTTGTGAAGAAATTGTTGATGAAGTTGACTCTAGATGTAGAGTGCAGGATCATGTAGAAGAAGGGCCAAGATTTGATCCAGAATCAAATGAGGCTGAAACTTCAAGAAGTGCAGAAATCAGGAGATCTACAAGGGAAAGGAAAGAGCCTATAAGGTATAGTTATGATACATCTTTCCTAACAACAAAAGATTATGCCTACATTGTGAAAACAGAAGAAGATCCAACCACTTATGAAGAAGCCAAAGGTAAACAGAATTGGGAGAAGGCAATGCAAGAAGAGTATGATGCTCTACTTGAAAATGAAACTTGGGAGTTAGTACCAAGACCAAAGAATCAGAAAGTCATTGGATGCAAGTGGGTATATAAAACAAAGAGGTTTGCAGATGGTAAGGTGTCTAGATATAAGGCTAGACTTGTGGTCAAAGGTTATGCCCAAACTTATGGGGTAGATTATGATGAAACCTTTAGTCCTGTTGCTAAGATGTCTACAATTAGAACATTGATTGCTATTGCTGCTTGCAAAGGATGGAAATTATCACAATTGGATGTGAAAAGTGCATTTCTAAATGGTTACATTGCAGATGAAGTATATATGGAGCAACCAGAAGGCTTCATGGAATCAATTGGATCAGATTATGTGTGTAAGCTCAAGAGAGCTTTATATGGGTTGAAGCAAGCCCCAAGAGCTTGGAATTACAGATTGGTCAAGTTCTTGAATGAATGTGGTTTTCAAGCATCAAAGGCAGATAGTAGCTTGCTAGTGAAGGCAAGTGAAAATGGATATATTTACATGTGCATTTATGTTGATGATATTATTGTTACAGGAACAGATGCTCAAGGAATCAATGAACTCAAGAAGCAAATAGAGAAGGAGTTTAAGATAAGTGACTTGGGAAACTTATCTTATTTTCTAGGAATGCAGATTGTGTATACTCAACATGGAGTATATGTTTCACAAGAAAGATATTTGAAGAATCTTCTAGCCAAGTTTAACATGGAAGATTGCAAGACCTCAACTACACCATTGGAGGTAAATCATAAATTAAGCAGGTATGGAGGTGAAGAGTTCAATGACATGAAGAAATATCAGAGTTTGGTAGGTAGTCTAATCTATGCTACCTTGACAAGGCCAGATCTATCATATGCAGTAGGTGTGTTGTCACAATTCATGCATTGTCCAAAGAAGACTCATTGGATTGCAGTCCAAAGGGTACTCAGATATATCAAGGGAACCCTAAGTGAAGGTTTGTATTATGGTTTCACTTCTGACACAAGAATCAAAGTGTTTAGTGATGCAGATTGGGCAGGTGATTCAGATGATAGAAGGTCTACTCATGGATATCTATGTTATGTTGGAGACAAGTTAGTGTCTTGGTGTTCAAAGAAGCAACACACAGTTGCTTTATCATCCACAGAAGCTGAGTATAAGGGAATGGTAGAAGCTGCAAAAGAAGTCATATGGTTGAAGACCTTGATGAAAAGTTTTGAGATTGATCATAGTACTCCAATAATTTTTGGAGACAATATGAGTTCTTTATATTTGGCAGCTAACCCTGTTTTTCATGCCAGGACTAAGCATATAGAGATACAGTATCATTTCTTGAGGGAAAAGGTACTTGATAAAGAGATTGAAGTGATGTACACTCCAACAAAAGAACAAGTGGCAGATATGATGACAAAGAGCTTGGATGGACCTAAGCTACAGAGATTCAAGGAGATGGCAGGAGTGAAGAAGAATGGAATAATCACAATTAGTGATTGAGGGGGAGCTGTTGGAGCAAACCAATCACAAATTGGTGATTATACAGATCTTGGAGAATGCTTATGGTTAGAATGAAGCAAAGGAAGACATTTGAAAAAATGAAGAAGAAGTCAGAATGTTGTCTTGTACACATATGTACATATAAGTGAAGAATCTTGTAAGCTACCATAGTTAAAATCCTTAGGATGATAAGAAGTAGAGTCATAGACGCGAGATGAGTCCAAAGTCATGTATATATAAGATAATTATGACAAGAAATGTAAGAGAGAAAGTAATAGAGTCATTTTGTAGATGACAATTTTGAGGAAGATGTGTAGAGAGTTTTTTCCCAGGAAATAGCGACGGGTTTTTCTCTGAGTGCTCTCTGTCTGATCATGTGGATCAGAAATCCTTTTGTACACATCTAATTGAGAAGCTAATGAAGCTATGTCTAGAGTTTCAGAATCTAATTCCTCTCCTACTGTGAGAATGATCATTAGGAACATTCATATGTAGAATGTGAGAACTGAAGCCAAAAGTAGCGCACTTTTCCGTCTCAGTATTTTGATCAGATCTGAGTGTATACTGTAAAGTTTTGCATGAGTGAGGGCTTAATCTTTAAGTTGGAAGATAAGCTACTTATGTCTAGAAGCATTTTGTAAAACGGGTTCCAGATTGGGAGAAATCAAGTTAAGAAGTTGGCTATGTCGAAGGCGCAACTTCTGAGAGTCATTTTCTGACATGTATTTGATCTTAATGATCAAATTAAACTTTTGGTGATTAGTTTTGAGAACTAATGGCTAGTATGATTGCGCAAAGGTATTGCTAATACTTGTGCATCATTTACTTGAAGAAATTTGAAGATTTGTGCAGGTAAAGAAGTTGATATCTGAAGCAAACTTTCTGAAGTTGACACTTCTTCACTCAGAGAAGTGTTGCTTGAAGTTTTGGTAAAAAAGGAACATTGTTTGTGTAAAGTTTGGTTTATAGCTGACATAGAAGTGTTCTTAAGTCAGTGTAGATCAAACCTTTGGAGATTAAAAGGTCTCCAACATAGATAGATACATAGATAGATAGATAGATAGATAGATAGATAGATAGATAGATAGATAGATAGATAGATAGATAGATAGATAGATAGATAGATAGATAGATAGATAGATAGATAGATAGATAGAGAGATAGTTAGATAGATAGATAGATAGATAGATAGATAGATAGATAGATAAATAGATAGATAGATAGATAGAAACATTGATAGATAGATAGATATATAGATAGATAGATAGATAGATAGATAGATAGATAGATAGATAGATAGATAGATAGATAGATAGATAGAGATAGATAGATAGATAGATAGATAGATAGATAGATAGATAGATAGATAGATAGATAGATAGCTAGATAGGCAGATAGATAGATATATAGATAGATAGATAGATAGATAGATAGATAGATAGATAGATAGATAGATAGATAGATAGATAGATAGATAGATAGATAGATAGATAGATAGATAGATAGATAGATAGATAGATAGATAGATAGATAGATAGATAGATAGATAGATAGATAGATAGATAGATAGATAGATAGATAGATAGATAGATAGATATATAGCTAGATAGGCAGATAGATAGATATATATATAGATAGATAGATAGATAGATAGATAGATAGATAGATAGATAGATAGATAGATAGATAGATAGATAGATAGATAGATAGATAGATAGATAGATAGATAGATAGATAGATAGATAGATAGATAGATAGATAGATAGATAGATAGATAGATAGATAGATAGATAGATAGATAGATAGATAGATAGATAGATAGATAGATAGATAGATAGATAGATAGATAGATAGATAGATAGATAGATAGATAGATAGATAGATAGATAGATAGATAGATAGATAGATAGATAGATAGATAGATAGATAGATAGATAGATAGATAGATAGATAGATAGATAGATAGATAGATAGATAGATAGATAGATAGATAGATAGATAGATAGATAGATAGATAGATAGATAGATAGATAGATAGATAGATAGATAGATAGATAGATAGATAGATAGATAGATAGATAGATAGATAGATAGATAGATAGATAGATAGATAGATAGATAGATAAATAGATAGATAGATAGATAGATAGATAGATAGATAGATAGATAGATAGATAGATCACATGCGTTAACAACTCCTCTTATCATGTAATGGGAGTTGGTAAGATCATTTTGACTACCGCAAATGGTAGTTCTTTTGAATTGTGAGAGTCTTTATGTGTTCCAAGGATCAAGAAAAATCTATTGTTAATTTTTGCATTATCCAAGATTGGCTTGGTTGCGAATTATGTTTTTGACAGATGTACGATTCATGATCTCCCAAATGGTGATGTTATTATTGCTTATAGAATTTTATTTTGTGGGTGGTATAAGTTGATAGACTATGCAAAATCTGTGAGTGAATCAACATGTGTAGTTCAAGATTCAGAAGCTATCTCATATGCAAATCTTTGACATTCACATTTTCATCATCTAAATCTTGCTAGATTGCTATGATTGTAGAAATTTGAAATAGTGTCCTCTCTGCCCAAAATTCAAGCACCTTGGAAACATGTTTGTGAAGGTTGTATATTGGGAAAAATACAATGTTCCCCCTTTCCCAAAATTGGTTAAGCTTAAGGTACTTATAAATTGTATCTTTTTTGTAGTAATTTTTGGTCTTATGTAGACATCTTCTTTTGGGATCTATTGCTACTTTGTGACTTTTATTGATGATGTCTCTAGGCATGCATGGGTGTGTCCATTGAAGCAAAGTCCAAAGTGTTTATGTGCATCAAATAATTTTTTACTATTGCTAAAAATTTGTTAGCATGTAAATTGGGCGTGTCTCTCATGGAGATGGCAAGGGGTATGGTCAAAAGGTAGACTTTACCACATAACTTCTGGCTTGAGGTTGTTATGTGTGCAATATAAGTACTTGATAGGTGTCCCAACAAAGCACTGCAATCGATCACTCTATATGACTCTTGAATTTGTTGCAAGCCATAAGTTTCTGATCTATATGTCTTTGGTTTTCTAGCATATGCATTGACACCTCAACAAAAATGTAAGAAATTGGATAATAAAGTACTGAAATGTATTTTTGTTTTGTATATTTTGTAGAGCTCTAAAAAGGGTATCATCTTTATCATCCATGGACGAAACACAATTTGGTTGGTTGTGATGTTGTTTTTGTAGAAAATGGGATTCAACCACTAGTTTCATGTACCAAAGAGAATTGAGTTAGCTCTAAAGATGTGTATGACACTTTGCTAACTCTTTTTATGGGTGGAAAGTTAAGTGTTAGTGAGAATGAGGCAATCTCTCAACCGTTACAGGTTCCACATGTTGACACATATCATTTCGTTTCTGATATAGATTTAGATGATGCACTTGTGGATGAGGGAGCTCACAGAGAAGAGGTTAAACTACATGGTTGGTACTGAATTTAAGAGATAAAAAATTAGATGCACATTTGTCATATCATACTGATTTAAGCTCTCATAGTGCTTCCTTTACATTAGAATACTATGCAATGGTTGCCTATGTTCTTTGTGATTAGAACGAGCCCATTTCTTGATCAGAAAACAAATTCAAAAACCTGGATGGCTCCCATGCAATTCGAATATGATGCTATTATGAAGAATGATACTTGTTCTTTATGTGATTTGCCTCCAAGAAAAAAAGGAAATTGGAACTAAATGGGTGTCCAAGGTGAAAGGAAAGTATGAGGGAACAATTGCGACGTATAATCCTAGGCTTGTTGCCAAAGGTTATACTCAAGAGAGAGGCATTGATTTTGATGAGACTTTTGCTCCCACATGCCGAATGACGACTGTTCATAGCATTTTGCACATGTAGCTCATTATGATTGGAAAGTACATTATTTGGACATAAAAAGTCCATTTCTGAATGGTGACCTACATGAAGAATTGTATGTATTTCAGCCCCATGGTTTGAAGCAAGCACCACATGCTTGGTATGAAAAGATACATGCCTACTTGATTGCACATGGTTTTTAGAACACTCCAACTATGATCACCTTATAGTTTAAGCGTGAAGATGATGTACTTCTAATCATCATTGTAGATGTTGATGACATGCTGCTCACTATTCCTAATGAGAACCTTAATACTAATTTTTTGTCTAATTTGCACGCCTCTTTTGAGATGTTATATTTGGGCCATTTGCATCATTATTTGGGCATTTACTTTATGCAAGTTGATGCAGGAATAACTTTGTATCAAACAGAATATCTTGACACATAATTGTAACATTTTGGCCTCGAAGATTTAAAACCTATGGCCACTCCTATGAAAACATGTTTATGGTTGAGTCTTCATAATGCTGGGGATGCATTTGATGTTGTTCTCTATCAGCAAGTTGTTGGATGCTTGATTTACTTATGCATAACTAGGCCAGATATTCAATTTGCTATCTCTTAGATGGACATGTTTATGCATTGTACAAGTGTCAAACATTGATAGGTGGTTAAAAGCATTTTCACTAAATGAGGGCTACCTAGCTACTTGGATTGTTTTATCCAAAGGGGGGGATCATGACATCTAGATTCATGGTTTTCTTTCAGATGTAGACTTGATATGACACTCATGTGTCCACCACTGGCCTTTGCTTCATGCTTCATATCTCATGCATATCTTGGATGAGCAAGAATTAGCCTAATGTGGTCACTTCTAGTTGTGAGGCTGAGTATATGTTAGCGTTCATAGCAATTGTTGAGTATGTGTGGCTCAAATGCCTTTTGGGTGATTTGGGTTTCGGTCAGTCTTCTACAATCACCACCTTCACGAATAGTTAGAGCACACTAGCAGTTTCGAGGAACCTTGTGTTCCATGCTCACACAAAGCACATTGAGGTAACTATCATTATGTCAGGGAGAGGTTCTCTATTGGAGACATCAGTTTGGATTATGTTGCCACACAAGATAATGTTGTGGATCTTTTCACAAGGCCTAGCCTAGTAAGAAGTTTCAAGCTTTTTGCAAAGATTTGGGCTTCTTTTGTGAATTGATCTCTTTCCACATAGCTTGGTAGGTCCTTATACATGAGTGCAACCTCCTTGTTCAACAAATTAGTGCTATGGGGATTTTTTGATATATCTTGATAGTGATGTGCGTGAACACACTTAGAGCCATGGGGTCACTTTTTCCCCTCTTATGGAGGTTCTTTTTCCCCTTGGCTTGTGTATATGGCTATAACCCTAATGGGTGACTTATCTTAGTACATCTACTTGGTAATACATTCTGTATTGTGTTGTGCTCTAGGATTCTTCTTATTCCTGGTGATGTTCATGTGCTTCTGCAGATCTCGATCTCCAACACCCACATAAGTTGATGCTAGTAATTGCTAGGGACCATGCTATAGTTGAATCCTTCAAATGATGTTCAAATCTAATGGAGAGGTTGATGAGTTCTTTGGTGAGTATTTTTCCTTCAACATCTTTAAATTTTGGCCTTTTCTCTCTTTTTCTTCAAGTAGACTAACTTTTGACACAATACACACTAGATTAGCACCTACATTAAGATCATTGAGAAAGTTTCTTTTCATAAAGAAAGATTGTGAAATGAGTTTCCTATCTGAAATTTGACATCGCTTGGTTGATCTAGACAAGATAGTGGAAAGTACTTGTTTGAAATCTCTAGTCATCCATTTGTGGGTGCTAGGGAGGTGATTTAGATTACTTGCAACTCATTTTGTAGTGACTCCATAAGTTGTATAATGATGTGGGTGTTCCTATAACATAAAACATCAAGTGGAAACCTAAATCTCTAGTCATCCATTTGTGGGTGCTAGGGAGGTGATTTAGATTACTTGCAACTCATTTTGTAGTGACTCCATAAGTTGTATAATGATGTGGGTGTTCCTATAACATAATATAGGCTCAATAAAAACCTCAAAAATTTTCTAAGCATTGCTTTTCCTCATCAGCCTAACTTAGTGAGGTATTTATTTTCTATTATTATGTATTCAGCATGAGATCCTCTTACAGGTTGACAAATGGGTTTAAAGAGGTTAGTACTCCACCATGAAAAGGCTCTCACACTAACCACTGGTCTAACATGCATTTAATCTCGTCTAAGTAGATATTTATTCCTTTGGTTAATATCATATCTCTTTACATAATTTTGAATCTCCAAATGTAGTGTAGGACACCACAATCCTACAAATAAGATCATTTTGGCTATTCCCTCTACACAAAAATAACCAATTTTTGCTCCTACAGGACCCATTTCTAAGATATGGAGATATTCACCTTCATGAATGCAAAGCCTTAGTCGATTATGATGACATCTTTTGAAGATCATATTTCCTATTATCACATAGTCCTTAGTTTCTTCCTACAAAACTATTTTTCTTGTTGTGCTAGCACTTAAGGGTTATAATCTAGATTTTACATAATTTCCGATTAGTTTGCTCCATTGAGTGCTATAGTAGGATAGTTGATATGGAAGTGTTTTATAGGCTTTGTTTCTTGGCACACATAACAACATGTTACATACCCTTGCACTTCCCTTTGCATGTTAGGCGAATATACTCCAAGGAGATACAGTTTATGTGTAGCTTCTCAATTTCTTCTAAGTTAAAAAGATACTTATCAAGGAGCTCATTGGCCACTCCAATATAAGGTTCACCATGAGTCATTCTAGATAGGTGGTTGACATGCACATGAATGTTGCACTTTTTTACTTCTACTTCAAATTTATCCTCCATTAGTAGTAAAAACCACCTAACTAACCTCCCCATGTTTCATGCTTTAGTGATCGGATAGAGCACTTCTTGATGGTGTATAGAAAATTTGAACTTATTGGCTAAGAGGCTGTGTCTAAACATTTTAATGGCATAGACCCTTTGTAACCCTTCTCTCTGAGTAGTGATATAGTGTGTTTTAGAATTATTCAATTTCCAACTTGCATATGTAATTTAGTGATGTAGTTTTCCTTCATTTGTTGATTGCACAAGAATACATCTGATTGCAAATTGAGATGCATCCACATGTATGTGGAATAGTTTGATCTAGCTAGGTACTATGTGAAAGGGAGCCAAGATCAATATTTTCTTCCATTTGATGAATTCCTTCTTACAATGATTTGACCACTCAAAGCTTGCCAGTAAGGCATATAGTGGTTTCCCAATTATTTCATACATGTGGATGAGCCAATGATAGTATCCATAATGGCCCATGATTGTCTACACTTGCTTTACATTCTTTGGTTTAAGGAGGTCTTAATTAAATTGAATTTTGTCCAAATCTATCAAGATTCCATTCTTGGAGACAACATGTCCTAGAACTTTCCCTTCTATAATCCTAAACACACATTTTTCTTGGGTTCAAGCATACTCTATATTGTCTCCATTTGTCAACAAATATTTTGAAGATTTATAGAATATCAAACTCACTTAGATGAGTTGGTTCATCTACATACACTTCCATACTATTTCTCAAGGAATTCTTAAATACATGACACATGAATCATTGCAAAGTGGTTGTGCATTAGTCAAGACAAAAGTCATGAATTTGAATGCATATAGTCCCCATTCAGTAGCAAAGGCTACCTTATTGCATTATTCCTCTTTTCCTGCATTACTTCCTTAATTTTGAATACATTCAAATAACTTTCCATCTAGACTTGTGGGTTTTTCTTGTAGTTCTTGAGCAACTTCTATCAATCATTTTTTTCCTTTTCTAAGTCCCCTCTTGGATAGCGCTTTTCATGTTTCTCAAGACTTAGTATGATAGGCTTTCAAAAGCATCTCTAAGTCGTCAGGCTAGGGATCACCACGAATCGATTCCACTTGGTTCTATGTTTGCTCCCTCCTCACTTCACTTTTTCCCATGTTACTTATCTTATTCTTCTTATGTTGAGAGATATTTTCTTTTCATTGAGAGCTTCCTTCTTCTTATTATAAGTTTTCCTTTTTCCAATCCTTTTACCCATTTCTTTCAATCTCTTTCCTTATGTTCTTCCATTTTCCAGATTTCTTTATTTTAATTCACATTCATGGTTCAATCGAATCCTCAATTATTATAGATAGTTGATCCTTCATAATTGGACTTCTAGAAATAATGGGATCACTTTCACTTGAATTTGTTTCAACTCCTTTCTTATTAGTTTGGGTGCTAATAAATACCTTCAACGAAACTATGATCTCCATATCACTCTCTCATGATATTGGGTAGAAGTAGTCTTGGAACACCTCAATGACATTATGGAAGCTTCAAATGTATGAGGAAATGATAGAAAACAAATTCAAGAAAAGAGATGCAAGATATTCCAATGGGCTTCGATTTTGAACTCACTCAGAAGTTTATTAGAATTTAGGGTTATTATATTTCATGCTTAGACTATTTGTCCACCTGAAGATGTCCTCTTCACTTGTTTGAGGTCTCATTCAAGCTCTAAAAAATCCTAGAAAAACATTTACGAGGTTAACCTTGTGATCTAGGTAAACTGCAAGTTGTTGATATAAATGTGAAAAAATCAACAAAATTTCCTATATGTCACTTGAAATAAAAGTATGATTTTATTATCCTCGAGCTCGCACCAACCCAAGGTCACCCAAAACTTTTCCGAAATAACACAAGTGCAAAATGTGAATTCTCTACCAAAGCATTCGTGTTTTGAAGAAGTTGGGATTTTTGAGACTTACGAATAGTAATTGCTTGTTTAAAAGGTCTCCCTTTAATTTAGAAGCAAAGATAGGTAAAACATTCCCCAAACACCCCTAGGTGCAAATAGGTAATGCCCTACTTAGGGCAATTGTGTTTTGCACTATTATTTTCTTGGAGTTTTACAACTATCTTGCGTCCTTGTACACATTTATGCATAGTCAACCCTTTACCCTTGCCAATCATGCCTCAACACGTAATTTGCAAACTCTGAATGCCTACTATGGCCATTCATGGTTGGCATTTTTGGTATTTTTCCTTGATTTTATGAATCATTGGACTCCTTTGAAACTCGTTGTCATCTCTTCTAGCTTTAGTTCAATCGAAAGCTCAAGAAAGTTGAGGATTGTGAAAATGTGAATGCCTTCAATTGGGCATTCATGTTCTACACCAAGGTCCATATTAACCATGGGATCTTGCATATCCCACAAAGAACGATTAGATGATACAATGTGCCCAAAGGTGATGATTTGCCTCCTATTCAAAGTGAATAGAGGGGAATATATGTCAAATGGAGCTTAGTCATTCCAAGAAACTCTCTGATCCTTAACCAAATTGATTGGAAATTCGATGTGGATTTTCACTTGATACATTGAATTTAGTGCACAAGTATGAAATGAAGGATGAGGGTGGATCCAAAATATCCTTTCCAAATCCATTTTTTTGACTATTTTCTATGTGAGCATGAACATGTGAAGAGGTTGGATTCAAGGTATCCCTAGCCAAATTTCTATATTGGTGGGAATTACTAGTTTATAGAACTAGAGAAATAGGTGGTGTTTGGGACTTTAAGGCTTTACGAAATTACTTACAATTCACATGAATTTAGTTTTATAAAATAAATTATAAGTCAGCTTGACCAAAACATCTAAATTAGATGCCTCTACTATGGTCCACTTCCAACTAACATTTACTAAGTATTCATTTGATTCAAGGGCTACTTCATCCAGACACTTTCCAAGACCCGGAAATGAATCTCTGAATACATTTGGCCACATAATTCCTTTTTGCATTATCTTATGATCCGATTCCTTCCATGTTGTATGTTCTTCTTTATGCACTTCTTATAGGATGTCCACTGCTTCATATGGGGCCACAACTTCCACAACTTGTAAAGATTCCCTTTGACAATAAAAGATCTCTTACGCTTAATTAGTAGCCTTTCTTCTTCACAAGAGACATTCTTGTAGGAAATTCACTAGAGGTGAGAAGATTCAAAACCTCCATGTTCCATTTTGGTATTGATGCCATTTGGAATAATTCTTTATCTACTAGTTCATCGAGGATTCCAAGTGCATTCTCTCTACAAGAAATACTTGAGAGGTGATCAGCCATAATGTGTTCCTCAAACGGCCTAATCTTAATCTCTACATCAAATTCTTGGAAGAGAAGCAACCATTTACTGACCCTATTTTCAAATCTAGGTTTCTTAACAAGTATTTTAATGCGTGACGATTGATAATGGTTACATACTACCGAATCAATAAATAAGTCCAAAAATTAAACTATGCAAACAAAAATGGCTAACCCTTTCCACGCAATCATACTATAATTCCTTTTCTTAAGGGTAAGAAATGCTTTGCATAGAAGATATGGTTATCTTCCTTATGGATGTTAGATGGTTCTGCTAAAACTACTCACATAATGTTGCATCAATATGAACATGAAATTTTACAAACCAATTTGGTGTGATTAAAAATGTGAAGTCCATAATCTCATCTTGAGTTCTCCAAAAGCTTGGTGTTCCTCATGGTCCAATCAAGTCTTCCTTCTTGCTTGTGAGTTGTGATAGAGAGCACACAACAAGAATATTCATTACGTCTAAGTTTGCTACCTTTCTACTTGCATATGTGAAGTAGGTAGTGTGGTTGAAATTTAACTTCACATACATTGTGAATAGGCTTCCCTTCTTCTTGCCTTGGGACACCAATCTCTACCCTTCCTTAGGGTTTTCCACAAAGCATCCCTTCTAATTGAATTTGACTTGCAATCCTCGCTCAACCATTTGATCCACAAAAATAAAATTCTTTGTGATTGTGGGAACATGAAGAACATCCTTCAAACACTTCACCTTATGGGGATCATCCAGCATCACATCATCTATATGTGTGATAGCATGGGGGTATCATTAGGATCTACATTTGATTCTCTTCATGTCCTTCCTTTGCCTTTGCCTTGATTTATTCCTCTACCTCTTCCATTACCTGCATAAATATCTTGGGTTTCATTTCTCTTTGTCTTTGATTGCCCAATGTTTATCTCCCTAGTAACCTACAAGACATAGTAATTTCTCGAATTGGGGAAGATTGTCTCTCACATATACAAAGGTAGTAAAAGCCTTCCACTTCTCATCATCCCTAAGCCCACTCAAAGAGTATGAAACTAGGTAGCCATCATCTATGTGACATCCTTGTTGGAGACCTTTTAATCTCCAAAGGTTTGATCTACACTGACTTAAGAACACTTCTATGTCAGCTATAAACCAAACTTTACACAAACAATGTTCCTTTTTTACCAAAACTTCAAGCAACACTTCTCTGAGTGAAGAAGTGTCAACTTCAGAAAGTCTGCTTCAGATATCAACTTCTTTACCTGCACAAATCTTCAAATTTCTTCAAGTAAATGATGCACAAGTATTAGCAATACCTTT
This sequence comes from Ceratopteris richardii, assembly GCA_020310875.1. Taxonomy (NCBI): domain Eukaryota; kingdom Viridiplantae; phylum Streptophyta; class Polypodiopsida; order Polypodiales; family Pteridaceae; genus Ceratopteris; species Ceratopteris richardii. Next base: position 93,036,627 of record CM035424.1, on the reverse strand, counting down.
GCGCAATCATACTAGCCATTAGTTCTCAAAACTAATCACCAAAAGTTTAATTTGATCATTAAGATCAAATACATGTCAGAAAATGACTCTCAGAAGTTGCGCCTTCGACATAGCCAACTTCTTAACTTGATTTCTCCCAATCTGGAACCCGTTTTACAAAATGCTTCTAGACATAAGTAGCTTATCTTCCAACTTAAAGATTAAGCCCTCACTCATGCAAAACTTTACAGTATACACTCAGATCTGATCAAAATACTGAGACGGAAAAGTGCGCTACTTTTGGCTTCAGTTCTCACATTCTACATATGAATGTTCCTAATGATCATTCTCACAGTAGGAGAGGAATTAGATTCTGAAACTCTAGACATAGCTTCATTAGCTTCTCAATTAGATGTGTACAAAAGGATTTCTGATCCACATGATCAGACAGAGAGCACTCAGAGAAAAACCCGTCGCTATTTCCTGGGAAAAAACTCTCTACACATCTTCCTCAAAATTGTCATCTACAAAATGACTCTATTACTTTCTCTCTTACATTTCTTGTCATAATTATCTTATATATACATGAATTTGGACTCATCTCGCGTCTATGACTCTACTTCTTATCATCCTAAGGATTTTAACTATGGTAGCTTACAAGATTCTTCACTTATATGTACATATGTGTACAAGACAACATTCTGACTTCTTCTTCATTTTTTCAAATGTCTTCCTTTGCTTCATTCTGACCATAAGCATTCTCCAAGATCTGTATAATCACCAATTTGTGATTGGTTTGCTCCAACAGCTCCCCCTCAATCACTAATTGTGATTATTCCATTCTTCTTCACTCCTGCCATCTCCTTGAATCTCTGTAGCTTAGGTCCATCCAAGCTCTTTGTCATCATATCTGCCACTTGTTCTTTTGTTGGAGTGTACATCACTTCAATCTCTTTATCAAGTACCTTTTCCCTCAAGAAATGATACTGTATCTCTATATGCTTAGTCCTGGCATGAAAAACAGGGTTAGCTGCCAAATATAAAGAACTCATATTGTCTCCAAAAATTATTGGAGTACTATGATCAATCTCAAAACTTTTCATCAAGGTCTTCAACCATATGACTTCTTTTGCAGCTTCTACCATTCCCTTATACTCAGCTTCTGTGGATGATAAAGCAACTGTGTGTTGCTTCTTTGAACACCAAGACACTAACTTGTCTCCAACATAACATAGATATCCATGAGTAGACCTTCTATCATCTGAATCACCTGCCCAATCTGCATCACTAAACACTTTGATTCTTGTGTCAGAAGTGAAACCATAATACAAACCTTCACTTAGGGTTCCCTTGATATATCTGAGTACCCTTTGGACTGCAATCCAATGAGTCTTCTTTGGACAATGCATGAATTGTGACAACACACCTACTGCATATGATAGATCTGGCCTTGTCAAGGTAGCATAGATTAGACTACCTACCAAACTCTGATATTTCTTCATGTCATTGAACTCTTCACCTCCATACCTGCTTAATTTATGATTTACCTCCAATGGTGTAGTTGAGGTCTTGCAATCTTCCATGTTAAACTTGGCTAGAAGATTCTTCAAATATCTTTCTTGTGAAACATATACTCCATGTTGAGTATACACAATCTGCATTCCTAGAAAATAAGATAAGTTTCCCAAGTCACTTATCTTAAACTCCTTCTCTATTTGCTTCTTGAGTTCATTGATTCCTTGAGCATCTGTTCCTGTAACAATAATATCATCAACATAAATGCACATGTAAATATATCCATTTTCACTTGCCTTCACTAGCAAGCTACTATCTGCCTTTGATGCTTGAAAACCACATTCATTCAAGAACTTGACCAATCTGTAATTCCAAGCTCTTGGGGCTTGCTTCAACCCATATAAAGCTCTCTTGAGCTTACACACATAATCTGATCCAATTGATTCCATGAAGCCTTCTGGTTGCTCCATATATACTTCATCTGCAATGTAACCATTTAGAAATGCATTTTTCACATCCAATTGTGATAATTTCCATCCTTTGCAAGCAGCAATAGCAATCAATGTTCTAATTGTAGACATCTTAGCAACAGGACTAAAGGTTTCATCATAATCTACCCCATAAGTTTGGGCATAACCTTTGACCACAAGTCTAGCCTTATATCTAGACACCTTACCATCTGCAAACCTCTTTGTTTTATATACCCACTTGCATCCAATGACTTTCTGATTCTTTGGTCTTGGTACTAACTCCCAAGTTTCATTTTCAAGTAGAGCATCATACTCTTCTTGCATTGCCTTCTCCCAATTCTGTTTACCTTTGGCTTCTTCATAAGTGGTTGGATCTTCTTCTGTTTTCACAATGTAGGCATAATCTTTTGTTGTTAGGAAAGATGTATCATAACTATACCTTATAGGCTCTTTCCTTTCCCTTGTAGATCTCCTGATTTCTGCACTTCTTGAAGTTTCAGCCTCATTTGATTCTGGATCAAATCTTGGCCCTTCTTCTACATGATCCTGCACTCTACATCTAGAGTCAACTTCATCAACAATTTCTTCACAAACTTTTACCTTTGCCTTTCCTTTCCTTTGAACTTCTTCAACACCTGTATACTCATTTGGTGATCCTGTATACCATGTGTTTTGCTCATCAAATGTTACATCTTTAGTAACAAGAAATTGCTTTGTGGATGGACTCCACAACCTGTAACCCATCTGTCTATCATCATATCCAATAAACACATACTTCTCTGCTTTTGGTTCTAGCTTATGTCTTAATTGTGAAGGAACATAAGCATATGCAATACATCCAAATACTTTACAATGATCAAGACTAGGCTTCTTACCCCACCATGCTTCATAAGGGGTTCCTCCATCCAAAGCTTTGCAAGGCAACCTATTCACAAGGTATGTTGCAGTGTTGATGGCCTCTGCCCATAAGTAATTTGGACAATTCTTTTCCTTCATCATGGCTCTTGCAAACTCTACAAGAGTCCTATTCCTCCTTTCTGCTACTCCATTTTGTTGAGGGGAGTACCTGCAAGTCACTTCTCTTTTGATACCTGCATTCCACAAATAATCATCAAACTCTTTTGAGAAATACTCTCCCCCTCCATCTGATCTTAACCTCTTTAGCTTTTGTCCTGTGATCCTTTCTGCATAAGCATGAAAATGTTTGAATGTCTTGAAGACTTCTGATTTGTCCTTGATTACATACAAAGTAATCCACCTGGTTGCATCATCAACAAACAACACATAATATCTGGATCCATTTATGCTATAGTCCCTTGAGGGACCCCATACATCTGTATGAACCAATTCAAGCATATTTGAATACTTGTACCCTGATTTGTTATAAGAACTTTTATGTGCTTTACCTAATTGACAAGCTTCACACTTGTACACCATATGTTGCCCTTCAATGTTTGGCAATCCAAGCACCACCTGATTCTTTGACATCTCCTTTATAGCTTTCTCATTGAAATGACCTAGCCTTTTATGCCATAGGTCTAATTCAGATACCTTTTGACCTCCATAGGTAAACAATGCATGTCCCACATTACCTTGGACCTTGAGAGTGAACAATCTTCCTTCCTTTTTTCCTGCAATTATGGTTCTATATCCCTGATTTGGATCTTGTACATAGACACCATCATTTGTGAATCTTACTTCATATCCTTTCTCCACAATTTGCCCTACACTTATCAAATTTTTAGGAATAGTAGGAACATAAAGTACCTTACTCAGAAGTGTACTTCCACTCTTTGTCTTCACTGATCCAATGTCTCCACTTTATGTTTGGTATTGTCACCTGTTTGAACTGTATGTCCATTCACCCTTGCTTCCATATCAGTCATCAAAGATAGATTCCCACTCAGATGGTTGCTGCACCCTGAGTCAATATAAAATACTCTTTGATCTTCTCCCATTGATTCATGAGTTGCATTCAGGATAAGAGTCATGTCATCCTTCTGATCTGATGCATAATTGTAATAATTATTGTTGTAGGACTGAGATTGGAAGTTTCTTCCACCTCCTCTACCATATGATGTCCTACCACCTCTTCCTCTGAAATTGCCTCTTTGGTTTCTGCCTCCTCTACCTCTTTGATTATAATTCTGATTGTTGTATCCTCCACTCTGATTGTTATACCAACAATCATTTGCCAAATGATTTGTTCTGCCACAAATCCAACAAGCTTTAGCATTATCTTTGTTCTTACCTCCTCTTCCTTTACCTCTGAAATTTGTCTTCCCTTTTGTGAAGTTAGCTTGATTTGAATTCCCTTCATCATCATTCGATTGCTTTCCCTTGCCATTCTTTTTCTTGTCTTTGGAGTACATAGCTTGACTTGTACTTCTATCATTGTCTCCTTTAAGATCCTGCTCAAAGGTTAGCATGTGTCCTAGCAATTGATTAAGGTCAGGAGTAAAATGATCAAGTGACAATTCTATGGACAATATAAAAGGCTTCCACTTCTCATCACCTCTTAGACCTGTAAGTATTTGTCTTACCAACTTTTCCTCTTCAATATCTTCATCCACTGCTCCCAAGCTATCTGCAATATCTTTCATTCTTGCCACATAATCTGAAATTGATTGTGAGCTCTTCTTCTTGAATGTTGTGAACTCAGCCCATAGTGAGGACTTCCTTGACTTAGTTGTATTTTGGAAATGCTCTTCCAAGGCATTCCAAACATCTGTAGCACTTTCCAAACCTCTGATGTGAGGTAGAAGGTAATCATTTACAGCCATGTAGATGATACTCCTTGCTTGAGCATCCTTTCTCATCCAAGTCTTCAACATTGCAAGTTCTTCCCTAGTAGGAATACTAGGATCTGCAAACTCAGGTTTTTCTTCATCTCCTGTAATAAATGCTATAAGGTCTTTGCTCATGAGGTGTGCTTCCATCCTCATGGACCATGCTGGATAGTTCTCCCTATCTAGCTTATCAATTTGCAAGCTTTCTCCCATCCTTGACTTTCTGTATCTGCAATTACTATGGTTTATGAAGAGAAAGTGTACCTTTGATATATTCTTTGTCCTTCTTGATTCTTTCGAACTTGTACTATGAACTTCTGCAAGTTATCTTCAATAGTTTGTCCTTATCCTCCTTTGATTTGAAAGGTCTTCAATATCTGCACCAGTTGGAACTTCGATTATCTTTTCTTCTCTTGTACTTCACCTTTCGCTCTGATACCACTGTTGGAGACCTTTTAATCTCCAAAGGTTTGATCTACACTGACTTAAGAACACTTCTATGTCAGCTATAAACCAAACTTTACACAAACAATGTTCCTTTTTTACCAAAACTTCAAGCAACACTTCTCTGAGTGAAGAAGTGTCAACTTCAGAAAGTCTGCTTCAGATATCAACTTCTTTACCTGCACAAATCTTCAAATTTCTTCAAGTAAATGATGCACAAGTATTAGCAATACCTTTGCGCAATCATACTAGCCATTAGTTCTCAAAACTAATCACCAAAAGTTTAATTTGATCATTAAGATCAAATACATGTCAGAAAATGACTCTCAGAAGTTGCGCCTTCGACATAGCCAACTTCTTAACTTGATTTCTCCCAATCTGGAACCCGTTTTACAAAATGCTTCTAGACATAAGTAGCTTATCTTCCAACTTAAAGATTAAGCCCTCACTCATGCAAAACTTTACAGTATACACTCAGATCTGATCAAAATACTGAGACGGAAAAGTGCGCTACTTTTGGCTTCAGTTCTCACATTCTACATATGAATGTTCCTAATGATCATTCTCACAGTAGGAGAGGAATTAGATTCTGAAACTCTAGACATAGCTTCATTAGCTTCTCAATTAGATGTGTACAAAAGGATTTCTGATCCACATGATCAGACAGAGAGCACTCAGAGAAAAACCCGTCGCTATTTCCTGGGAAAAAACTCTCTACACATCTTCCTCAAAATTGTCATCTACAAAATGACTCTATTACTTTCTCTCTTACATTTCTTGTCATAATTATCTTATATATACATGACTTTGGACTCATCTCGCGTCTATGACTCTACTTCTTATCATCCTAAGGATTTTAACTATGGTAGCTTACAAGATTCTTCACTTATATGTACATATGTGTACAAGACAACATTCTGACTTCTTCTTCATTTTTTCAAATGTCTTCCTTTGCTTCATTCTGACCATAAGCATTCTCCAAGATCTGTATAATCACCAATTTGTGATTGGTTTGCTCCAACAATCCTCTGCATACCAATGCATCACCTATTTCTTTGATCTTTAACGTATATTCAATGATATTTCTACTACATGTTTTCCTCAAGTTATTGACTTCATTCTTCAATTGAATCTTCCTAGCTTTGGTTGAATTAGAGTATAGTCTATCTAGGGTTTCCCGTACTTCCATATAAGTTTTTAAATCTTGCATTTTCCATATCATTGCATTGTAGATATGGGAGGATAAGATGAACATAACTCTCTTCTCTCTTATTCCATTCTCTAAAAATTCCTCAATTAGGAGTTGGATTCTCACCTAATACAAGTCTATCATCTGTAATACTAAGACCCCATAAGCCTTTTCCCATGAGAAAGCTATAGACATTCTAAAATTCCATGGTTAATCATTGTTTTATCTAGTTTCTCAATCTGTTTGTTATATTCTGATGTGATGATCTCTAATGTAATCTTCTAGAGTCTTTTTATGTAAGAAGAGTGAAATGTACCAATATCTTTACCTGTGTTTTTAACAAGTACGAAAACATATGGGGATTGATGCTTAGCTTCTTCATTAGTAGGCTTTCCTTGAGTTGTTCGTGTGCTCTTGAACTTGAATCAATAGATTTCCTTCCTCCATGTCCTTCAATGGCTCCTTCTAGTTCTCTTTGAATTTCTTTGTGTGTCGAAATTCTCTAGTACCACTAATGCAAGAATGTAGACCTTCCAATTTTTGAAGCATAGATGGCCGCACAAGTATAGTTATGTATCCCTATGTTCAGTCAAAATAATGGTTGTCTAAACTCTTGGAGAGTGAACCCAAGAGCTTTTGCACACTCAAATCTTAATTTGAGACCTTTCTAATGCAAGGTATCCCAATTGATGTGCACTACATTTGTATATCATATGTTGCTTTGAAATATTGGGTATTCGAAGAACACTATCATCTCTATTGATTTTTTTGAGTTCTCTTTCTCCAATGTGAGCTAGTCTCTTACACCAGACCTCAAGTCTTAATAGGGTTTGGGTGCCATACTTGAAAAAGGGAATGGTCTTGGTGTGTTAGAGTTCAAATGTGAACAACCTACATAATTGCTCTCCCTTTGATATCTTCTTGAAACCTTGATATGGATTCTCAACATAGGATCCATGCTTAGTGAATCTCACTTGCAACCCTTTCTCCACACTCATGCCTACTCTTATAAGATTCTTTGTAATGGTTGGCACATAAAGGACTTTGCTTGGTAGGTTCATACTATCATTACATTATTTCCTATCTTATGAGCTAGATGTCTTGTGCCATCACCTATTTGGACTTCACTCTTTGTATCTTACAAGTTTTAGAGTAGAGCTACATTTCTTTCCATAGGGTTTGACCATCCTGAATGTATGTAGAATACATGCTCATCATGCTTACCTTCCTTCATTGTCGTATCCATAAGTAGAATTTAATCCTCTTGAGCTTGATCACTTGTGTAACTTTTGTAGTCTCTCCTTCCTTTTTATCCTCCATGATACTTATTTTTGTAGGATTTGTTGTTGTATCCATAAGAGTTTTTGTATATGCCTCCTCCAACTCCATAGCTTCCTTTATTGTATCCTCTTCATTTTTTATTTCTTGGATTCCTAAACCAATTCTCTATGATATGATTTGATTGAATCCATATGGCATATGGTGATGATGCTCTTTTAGCTCTTCCCCTACATTGTCTACCTCCTCTTCCTCTTTCTCTTGAACCTCTACCTCTATGTGCAAAATTAGCTTGAGACATACTTCCTTCATCATAAGATTTCTTACCTTTTCCTTTGTTTTCCTTGACTTTGTTCTTATCTTTATATAGGGAAAATAATTGGTTACCTTCCTAGTTCTTGACATTCTTCATGAGCTTTGCTTCATGTGTGAAGAGTTGCCCCATGAGTTGTTGAGATTGCACATCCATGTAGAGGTCCATGGTTGTGGTGAAGGCTTCCCATTTGTCATCAACTTTGATCCCATTGAAGACTTGCCTTATAATATGTTCTTCATCAATGATTTCTCCAATGCTGCCAAATTGATCTGCAATGTCCATCTTGGTGACAAAATCAATCACACTTTGTTTGGGCATCTTCTTGACTATTGTAAACTCCATCCATGATTCCTCCTAGCTTTTGTACTTGAGGAAAACAATGCTTCCAAATCATTCCATGTCTCTTGAGAGGTCTTACAATGCCTAATATGAGGGAATAAAAAATTAGGGATACATTTGAGAATGTATTACTTTGCCAAAGCATGCTATGAACATCATGTATTTAACCATTCCTACTCTACCTGAGTTGGTTGCCCATTGCTTTTTAGTATTGACATCATCTCATCTCTTGAGCTATATCAATATAGATTTCTTCATTTTATGTAAAATACCATTCTTAGTTACCATGAATATTATTTTTGTCAATCCAACTTGTCAGTACATGAGGGTAATCCATCCCCATAATGCCTAATATTTTATTGTGCTCTAATACCATTGTTAGGTGATGGGTAGTATGTAGAGATGAGATGGTGTTGGAAAACATCTACTTTAAATCAACCTTGATAACTGCAGATACCTTTAAAATACTCCCTAGGGCTTCAGTACATGCTTAGCACAAGGAAGAAGAAGAAGCCTCGAGCACAACACACTACTGAATGTATTACCACTAGAATGTATAAAGATAAAAATGACCCGTTAGGGCTATAGGCATATATAGAGCTAGGGGGAAAAAACCTCATAAAGATGCATAACCCTTTCAACAAGCCTAGCGTTATACCTGTCAACTGTCCATCAGGCTTACGCTTCAGCTTGTATACCACTTAGTGCCAATGGCCTTCTTAACAAGAGGCAAGTCACATAAAGACCAGATACCATTTTTCATGATAGCATCATATTTTGATTGCATAGCAGCCATCCAAGTTCTACAATTTTGTACTTCATCAAACGAAATAGGCTCATTCTCATCAGAAAGAATAGATGCAGCCATATCATAGAATCTATCACAAAACATGCACTATGAGAGCCTGAATGAGTACGATATGATAGAGATGCATCGAATTTGCTATCATGCAAAGTTTGCACCAGCCATTTTGGCATAGTTTTTGCCTCCTCAATATTAGCTCTGTCATCAACAAGTGCATCATGTAAATCTTCACGAGAAATGGAACGATCTACATCATCACATAAAACTTGCAAAGGCTGAGAAGTTGCCTCATTAGGACCAACACTAGACTATCCACCTGTAAAAAGAGGCAGCAAAGTATCATAATTGTCTTTGGAGCTAACAGATGTGTCTTTAGTACATACAAGTAATGGCTCAATAAGATCTTCCACAAAAATAACATCACGGCTAACCAAAATGTGTTTAGTCTGTGGATGATATAGAAAACCTTTGCTTTCAGAACTATACCCAACAAAAATACATTTCACTGCTTTATCATCCGATTTTCTACGATGTTGTTCAGGCACTAATGCATGTGCCAGACAACCAAAAACACGCAGATGAGCAACAGATAGCTTGCAACCATGCCAATCCTCATATGGAGTGAAAGATTGCAATGATTTAGTGGGATACCTATTAAGTACATATGCTGCACACATAACAACATCAAGCGAGAAACTATGTGGTAAAGCCTGACTCTTGAACACACACCTGGCCATCTTTATGAATGACCTATTCTTCCATTTAGCAACTCCATTTTGTTGAGGTGTATATGACACTGTACACTAATGTTTTATCCCACGTTTAGCTAGAAATGCATTAAAGTCACAAGACATATATTACCCCCCTCGATAAGAATGGAGGGTGCCCATTTTACATGTTGACATATTTTCAATCAAAACCAAACACTTTTTGAAGCACATAAACACTTCAGACTTTTCTTTTAATGGATATACCCATGCATGCCCCGAAAAATCATCAATGAAAGTAAAAAAGTAAAGATATTTTCCAAAAGAGGGTGTTTGCATAGGACCACTGACATCACTATGAACAAGCTCAAATTTCTAAGTAGCTCGAACTGGACCATCTTTTGGAAAGGAGGAATGTTGCATTTTGCCCAAATTACACCCTTCATAGACATGTTTACTGGGTGCCTCAAGTTTTGGCAAAGAGGACACCATTTCAGATTTCTATGGGCATAGCAAACTAGTAAAATTCATATGACCAAAGCATGCGTGCCAAAGCTATGCATCTAACATAGCTTGAGAATCATGTACTACACATGCTAAATCATTCATAGACTTTTCATAATCTATGAGGTTAAACATCCCAGGACATAAAATGCCAGAAGCAATAACCACGTCACCATTTTAAAGATCATGAACTATACATCTGTCATGAAAAAATTTCACAACCAAGCCAATCTTGGTTAATGAAAAAACCGATAACATATTTTTCTTGATCCCTGGCACAAATAAAGCATCCAAAAATGTAAAAGAACTACCATCAAGAGTAGTCAAAATGATCTTACAAACTCCCATGATAGGATAAGAGGAGTTGTTGGTGCATGTGACAGTATTCCCTGTAGGGGCAAGGTCGAGTGAAGTGAAGAAACTATGCGACGATGTAATATGTTTGGTCGCCCCACTATCAAAGTACCAAACAACTGAGTCTACTGCAAACATACACTGTTCAAGAGAAGATGGGTCAAACTTGCAAATAGTAGTAAGTGTGAAGAGAGATGGTGGATGCAATCCAAAGATGAGTAGGTGCCGCTACAACCAGCTTCACACCAGCCAACTGAGACTTCAGAGTTGATTAGTAGACCCTTTGAGCTTCCTAAATCCACCAAAATATCAGCCAAGTACTTTGGAACATGTATCCCAAAAGTTTAAGTCAAGACCAACAAGTTGCGAAATGACTAGCTCCCAAAACTTGCTATTTTTGGACATACACCTGCTGGAAAAAATTAACAGTGCTCTCAACCTGGAAGGAATTAGAAAAATTCCTTTTGGGCATAGCAAATAGACTTAGCAAGCTTCCTATTCCAAGTTAAAACACTTCAAATGATGGACTGAGCACTGAGAACAAGTTTCATCAAGTTCTGGAACATTCCCACAATTCTCGGGGCTCTGCAGAGATAGACCAGTAAGCAGTAAAATGCATATATCTCCAAAAGTATAAATCCAATGACCTTGAAAATTTATAGCTATAAACTAGACAGTAAGAGCTATCCAACGCACTTTAAAACACTGAAAAAGGTTCAGTAAAACTCGAGATATGACCTTCTGAAGTTACTGCTCTGAGTGAGTATAGCAGAGAACAAAACAGAGAGGTAGATGATAATAAATGTATAGATTCACATATGATTACAACCACATTGGCAATGAATCTTTGCACAATGGGAGTAGAATGATAGAGCTATGGAGTAAGCTCTTCAATCTCTACAAAATGACATCAAGTGGTCACGTACAAGGCTTGCTAATCGCCTCTTCCTTCTTGCTCCTTTTATAGCAATTCTTGGAGGGAGTTTTGAATTCGAATTCGAATGGCTCCACCTAAAAGTGATCCCCAAAGTTAGGAGAGATTCCCTCAGCTCAAAAATTCGTGATTTTGGTAGTTGGAGCCACGAATTTGCTGTTACATCATGGATGAGGTAAGCCATCCTTTTCCTTTTTCTTTTTCCATTTACAAGAGATAAAATGTACTCTTTTACAAGAGGTGTTCACATGACTACTCATGTGACTTACAAATGAGGATAATATCAAGCATATCAAGCATGTAGGCTTGGGCAAAATGCACCAACAGTAAGCACCCATTCTTCATTCTACACTAGATTAACAAAATCTTTTTTTTTTGAGTAAAATGAATTTGGAAAGACTCACACACCCGACCTCTTAAGGTAGAGGCACCCATCTTGGGGAACTCTGAGGCATCTAGTGGGCATGATTGAGCATATGTGCCTTGTACTCCTAGACAAATGGCCAGGGTGCAAGTCCCGCACACTCTATTTTTGGTGTAGAGTCCTCTAAAACCATTCCAGCCTCTTTTGTAGCCAATCTTGGACAATTGTTTATGACATGATCATTTGCTTTATAGTATTTTCAAATCAATTTTTGCTTTTTTGTTTTCTTGTCCTCTTTGTCATCCTTCTTTGATTTTGTAGAATTAACGAATTTCTGCTTACTAGTAGAAGAGCTCCATTTACCTTTGCCCTTCTAACTAGCTCGGAAAGCTTGATATGTGACATGCATAATGGACCTATTCTACCTAGATTGATCTTCTTGCAAGAGAACAAAGACTAACTCCTCAAATGATAAGGAATTTGGATTGCTTTTCATCATCAAACGAAGAGTAGAAGCAAAACTCTGATATGAGTCAGGAAGACCATTCAGAACAGTCTGCAAAAGTGAACTGTTAGGAAGGACTTCATCTACAGAAATCAATTATTCCTTCAAATCATTGATCTTTGTTAGAAAACTATCCATAGAATCACCTTCATTCATGTGCTTAGTCTCCAAATGTTTTCGGAGGTAAGTACCCGATTCATACGAAATACATCACTGCTTTTAGCCATGGCTGTGAAGAGATGGATAGGTATGTGCTTGAAGATGAAGAGGTGTTGCAAACTCCTTGATCTACACCAGCCAAATGAACTCCAGGAGTATATGGTGGGCCCTTTTAGCTTGCCAATGGATGTATTAGACATCCTATGTACCTTGGAAGATCACTCTCAAAAAGATAGATCAAAACAGATAAGTTGGAGTTAGCTCAGAGGTGAAGAACTTGCTATTTTGGTTCATACACTTGTCCAATGTTTTGCATAATTCTCTGAGCACAGTAGCAATTAGCTTAATTCCTCTTGGGGAACTCTAGCTAACTTAAAGAGCTAACTTTCAAGAGTAATATCATAAAAAATAATGAACCACACACTGAGAAAGATGTTTAACAAGTGATGACATCATCCCGATTTTCACGGGCTGCTACAGTTTGAGACCAGTGAGCAGAACAATGAACATAACTCCAGATTTAAGAATCCAATGATTATGAAAATTTGTATGCTTGTACTAGACAGTAAGCTGAATCTAGCAAGCTTTAGATCATTGCTTTTTTATAAGTACCCACTGAGAAACAGCTCTTACAAGATGAGTAAAAAGGTCGGGTACCTGATAGAGAAGTGAAAATGAATAGACACTGTTGATTTCAACTTAACATAAGTGAAGTTTGAAACACCCAAATGAAATGAAAATTAGTGAGCATATAGTGGACTTATAGAGCTAACTGTACCAAGTTAAATCACTAGAAAGGGTGCACCAAGCACAGAGAAACCATCTCTGCAATCTAACTGAGAAAACTGAGAGATATGGCAGTGAGTAGTACACTTCACAAGAACATGGAAATATGAACTCAAATGATCATGAAAATGAAAGTATATTGCTTGTACAATACAGTGGACTTACTGATACATATGTGTGCCTTGGAATCACACCTTGATATGGCATAAAGCTCAGCTCTTGGAGGTCTTCACATAGGTCTCTCTAACCACGACTAAAACTGCCATCTATTTATAGTTTAGCTTGGGAGGCTAACTTCCCTCAATCACTCTCCAATCAATTAGTGATTGATTTGATTCTCTACCTACCACAAATCACAAATTCGTGGCTCCTCTTTCCCTTTTTGATCAATTGGACTCAACCGCTTATGATTCTTTCACTTTTACATTAAGTAAAGTCTTCAAACGTTACAAGAGGTAGTTCACAAGTGAACTTTACATTGTCTTCATTTTAAGGCTTCTTCTATGACTTTGTGGGACTCAAGCCAATACTTAGGCTTGTCATAGAATTGCTCCAACAGCTCCCCCTCAAGCCAAGTATGCTTGAGGTCTTCAATCTTCCAAGATTACCTGCAAACCAATCATAGCCTTGAATTTGCAAAGCTTTGTACCATCCAATGCTTTAGAATATCTGCACATTGTTGATGAGTGGACACATATGATATTTGAATCTCTTTGCTTAGAACCTTCTCTCATACATAGTGATAATGAACTTCAATATGTTTAGTCCTTGCATGAAAAATAGGATTAGAAGCCAAATGAATAGAACTCATATTGTCACCAAAAATAGTTGGAGTTCCAAACTCCAATCCAAGATCTTTGAATAATGTCTTCATCCACATAGCTTCTTGAGTAGCTATGGCAAGACCTCTATATTCAACTTCAGTAGAAGAGAGAGCAACTGTGGGTTGCTTCTTGGATGACCATGAAATAAGCTTTGAACCTACAAAGGTAAGATAACTTGAAGTGCTCGTTCTATCTTCCTTGGAGCCAGCCCAATCTGCATCAGAAAATAGCTTCAAACTTAAATCAGACACATAAGGATAATAAAGTCCTTCATTTATGGTTCCTTTGAGATACTTGAGAATCCTTTTGGCAGCATCCATATGTGGTTTCCTTGGTGTGTGCATAAATTGACTTAGCACACTCACACTCTAACATATATCTACTCTTGTCAATGTGGCATAGTTGAGGCTACCCCACTAGACTTTGATATGATGTGATGTCCTCTATGAGTTCACCTTCATGTGAGCTCAATTTGTGATTGACCTCCATTGGAGTACCTGCAATATTACAATCTTGCATCATGAATTTTGCCAACATGTCCTTAATGTACTTTCTTTGAGTGAGAAACAAACCATGATATTTGTAGACAACTTCCAAAACTAGGGAGTAGGTAAGTGAACCCAAATCACTTATCTTGAACTCTTCTCTCATCTGATCTTTGATCTTCTTCATACCATCTGCATCATTTCCTATCAATATAATATCATCTACATATACACATAGGCAAATGATCTCAAAATTACTCTTTTTGATAAAGAGTGAAGGATCTGCCTTGCTTGGTTGAAAGCCTTTGTCCTGCAAGAATGAAACAAGCCTGAAATTCCAAGCTCTTGGAGCTTGCTTGAGACCATACAATGCCCAACCTAAAAATAAGTCATTGTGCAATATCAAATTTCTTTTAAGAAAATCAATTTATTTTCAAATTTTATTCAATCTTGTGCAAGATAAAAATGAGTTTTTCATTATGAAATCTCATTGATGAAAATATCAAATCTAAAGTTCTACTAATAACCGTTTAGTCAACAATACTTGAATTTAAGTTAAAAAATATTCATAAATTTGGTAGAGATAGTCAAAAAACAAAGTCCATTATCCATTCATTCAAAATTAGATTTCCTCTTATATATAAATACTCACATATATACAATTGTACATATCAAAGAAACTCAATTAACTCTACTTATACAAACATCTGCCTTGTTTGACCAATTTTAATACTAGAAGTGTTTCCACAACTAGTCTTCATAATTGCTTCATAAATTTGTTCCGTTTTCAATTTCATAAGCTTCATGTAGGTGTAACTCATCATTTACTTTTTGGGTTTGAAGGAAAGTATAAACTTTTGTTCATAATATTTTTGTTATTATTATTCACAACTTTTTTGCCTTAAGAGGAAAGGCTTAACCCCTTATTCCATGCTAAGGATCTAGATGCATGTAGAAGTAAGAATTATGATTTCACATAGACATGGTTCATGCATCTATATGCTCATATTTATACAAGTCTACTTTCCTGTTTTGAATTGAATTTAAGAATCATTTTGCTCTATCATAACACAATTGAATTTATAAAGTTTGGATACACAAAATTCAAACATTTGTATTCTTACTTTGGCCAAATAGTGTCACTTCATAATTTGACAGTCCATAATCTAGATTTCTTAATTTTATTAACTTATGCATAATATAAAAAACATGAAATAGATTCATAGAAGAATACCACCAGATTTGTTTTTAGCTTTTGCTTCAATCTTCAAACTTCAAAGTCATCTTCCAATCATTTTCAATTAACAAACCAAATCCTGCTAAAAATCATCAACATCTAGACACTCGAACGTAATCACCTTTCTTCATCAAACATTTATATCCATCATTCCCATATAAGATCATAAAAGCAAAAACTTGTGTATTAAATATCTTGTATAGTAAAGTATTGTCGTGGAAAAGTATCATCATAATAGTCAATATACGTCCTTAAAAGACTCAAGTTAATAAAATATAATTCTTTTCATGAGGTTTTGATGGTGGTAGTAAAAATTCAAAAATAAAGCTACCCAAAGTATTTTTGTCATTCAGAATATCAATGGCTTGAGGAAACAAATACATTGAATAAAAACTATAAATGGAAGATTGGTCCAATGGAAGTTTCCTAGATTTAGTCACAGCTTTGTTCTTAGATTCATTTAAAGGTCATCTTGAATATTTTCTTAAAGAATTTTGAGCATCCATGGCTAATGCTTTTGTTTTAATGATAAATTCTTGCAAAAGAAAATCCATATTAAGAGCAAAAATTCATAAATTCTTTCAATCATAAATCAACCAAAGTTCATTCATTCTCTTCACCATCCAAAATTTCATAGTTTTCATTATTTCTTTGTTTAAAGAACTTAATTCTTTTGCTTGTTAGATATGCTCAATACTCCACCCTCATGTGACCACAAATGATCCATGGTGCTCTAAGTTGTAAGGCCCCCATTATGAGGAGAAGCCATTATGAGAGCCCGGACAATTGTGGAGCCCTAACTTCCAAGTTAGATGAGGTCTATGTGTGACTGTTGATGGTTGTAGATGATCTTTGTGAGCCTAGCCGTTAGGTTAGGTAGGGCATAAACTTCCAGGCCATTGGGTTGCCATTTAAGGTGAAAATAAAGGCCTTGTGGCATCGCGCGGTTTCCCCATAGAACCTTAATGGGGGGAGTGCAGAGGGGGGCTTGCCCCCTTCTACAGGGTGTGGGGGGCCTATCCCCCCGACCCGTAGGGCCGAGACGGTAGGACTTCTAGTCGTGGAGATATTGTCGGATCATACATTTTACCGACTATTTTGTATCTCCTGACTACATTTATCTATACCGAACCACCTTGTAAAAGCTATATAAGCACGCCCAGGTTGAGCTTTACATAGCATTGCACACTAGTAAGCCCTTCATCTAGAGTCTGCCTAGATCGCCATCTAAGGTCCACAGTGGGAGTGCACGGGTGGACAACACCATCATTGTAACTGCATTACACTCAAAAATATGAGAATTTGAGTTCTCTATCTCTTAGTCTCCGTCTATCTTTGTCTGCATTTTTCTCTCAACTCTGTCTATAGGTCTATTCCGCTGTGCTGTTATTTTCTTACATGGTATCAGAGCTCAGAAGGCTCTGAGTGGTGCAGAACTAAAAATAGAGAGGTTGCAGAGGTCTGAACAGTAAAAGAGAGAAGATCTCAAGCGGTGCTTCATCATCTACAACTGGGGGCCAAGGTGGTTCATCAACAGGAGTAGGTGGTGCACAAGCAAGAGTAGCAATGATGCCGGTCATCCCAACATTGCAGATACGGCCACCAACCTTCACAGAAGGTAAACTTGATGGTACCAACTACACTTTGTGGAAGTTCAAAATCACTTCTATTCTTGATTCATATGAGCTTTTGGAGACTATTCTTGGGACTGATCATGAGCCCCAAGAAACATCTGATCCAAATAATCCTGGTCGAATGATTCCTCCTGATGCTGATCTTCTACATGCTTGGAAATGTAGAAATGCATATGCACTTTGTGCTCTTGTTACAAGTACTTTTGATAGTGTTCTGACTCTCATTCAACATACTACAAAGGCATGTGAAGCATGAAACATATTGAGAAATCAATATGAAACTCGTAATTAGACACGGATTCAGAACTTGGAGAATCAGCTTGTAGCAGAACGGTTTGCTGATGGGGAGACTGCAGAGGTGTTTATCACTCGCATAAAGAATCTATGAGATAAAATGGTGGGAGCAGGTGTTCAAAAGTCAAGTGAGGAGCTAGCTTGATGTTGTCTTTGAATCTGTCCACCTAAGTTTGATGGTTTGGTAACTACTCTTAACACTCAAATCAGACCTCAACCACAAATTTTTGAAGAATTCAGTGCCTTACTCATGGAGGAGGAGCTGCGGCTCAAGGCAAGGAGTGGTGGTAGAAAAGGAGATGTTGCATTCACAGCAAATGCCAAAGGAGGCAAAATAGACTCTTCAAAAGATGGAGACAAAAAGAAGAACGACAAAAAGAAGGTCAAGGGAGAGTGTTTCCACTGCAAGAAGAAGGGACATAGAATCCAAGTCTGTCGCATCAAGAAGGCAGAAGAGAAGAGTGGCTCTTCAAAAGGTGGCAAGGGCAAGGAGTCTGCCAACACAACAGAAACAGAGCTTGAGTTATTTGTTACGATAGAGGAGGTGTGCTCCTCAGCTGAAGATTCAGGAACATATGACTCATGGGTGTTGGACAGTGGTGCATCTCGTCACATGATGAGTAGAAAAGACCTCTAGAGTTCCTTACAGCCTCTAAAGGAACCCATCACAATAAAGGTAGGGAACAATGCAAGATGTCCTGCAGAGGGTGAAGGTACAGTTTCTTTCATTAACTCTAATGGTGATATCAGAAAGCTTTCAAATGTGTTGTATGTTCCACAAATAAAATGAAATCTACTTTCAGTAGCTTTTATAACTGATCAAGGTCACCAAGTATCTTTTAGTAAGACAGGAGCTAAGATTATGGACGGTAACAACAACATTGTTGGGACTGGCATAAGGAGGAACAACCTTTATGAGTTGTGTGCTCTTACAGCCACTACAAACATGGGCACAAGTAAGCTATGGCATGAGAGATTCGGCCACATTGGATACCCTGTACTAAAGGAGATGCATCGCAGAGGTATGGTTGCACACCTACCATCGATTGCAGAAATGAAGGAACCATGTGAAGCTTGCATGATGGGCAAGCAACAGAGGAAAGCGTTTCCACAAGAATGCAAGAACAGGGCAAGCTATCCTCTAGAGTTGGTGCATGCTGACTTGTGCAAAAAAATGCCTACACAGGCCTTGGGCGGATCTTCCTACTTCATGTTACTTGTCGACGACTATAGCAGGAAGATGTGGGTGTACTTTGTTGGTGCAGACCAATCACCAATTGAAGATTTGAAGGACAGAGGATGGAGATGAGATCAAGATTTGAAGCAAAGAGGATGGATACATTCACAGAGTGAAAGACATGTACACATATGTACATTAGTTAAGACATAGGTTACATATACTTATGCTTTGATAAAAAGTCTGTACATAATTGCCTATAAATACTTTTGAAAATGTCGGGGCAAGTAGAGAAGACAAGGAGAGACAATAGGAGATTATGAGATTTGTGTATTGAGAAGTAGAAAATGTCATTAGACATGTGTGAAGTGAGTTGAACTCTCTATCCTCACTCAGTTGTAATTTCTGAGAAATGGAAGGAAAAATTGCACCCGATGTTTCTGTGTTTTCTCTCTGTGTGATAGATCTTTTGTGAATTCCTTTTGGAGATATCTAAGTCCATAGTTAATCAATCTATGGCTAGAGTTTAAGAGTCTAATTGTGATCAGGCTAAGAGAATTGTGTGTAGGAACATTTGCATGTGAGAAAGTACTCACTGGTTCTTGAAACAGGCGCAAATTTTGATCTTAATGATTTGATCATTTCTCACTCCACAGTTTAAAGTTTTGTGCAAGTAAGCACTTAATCTTTAAGTTGGAAGGTAAGCTACTCGTGGCTAGAAGCATTTCCTTAAACGGGTTTTATACTGAGAGAATTGAAGTTAAGAAGTTAGGGGTGTCTAAATCGACTTCTTAGAAGTGCATATTTAGACATAGCTGACTTGGTAAGTAGATTTCTCAAGATCTACTGAGCTTTTTGAAGTACTTTAACTTGGAGAAGGTGTGCAATCTTTAGGCGACACCTTGTACAAAGTTTCATAAAAAACTTTACACATTTACTCAGTCAATGAGCAAGATCTATGCAGCAGATTTTCTAAGAAAATTTCTTCTTCACAGTTTAGTCAAGAAATTGATATTTGGTCATTGATAGCTTAAATTGGTGAAGGTTTTGACTTACTCTTGATATAGAGGTGTTCTAAATTCAAGAGTAGGTTGTTCTTTTGGAGATTAACACTCTCCATCAGTGGTATTAGAGCAGGAAACATCAAAATCAAGGAAAGGAGGATCCCGACTGCTGCAGATTCAAGAAATTCAACAACTGAAGAACTAAAAGGTGAAAGCTTGAAGGCAAAGCTTGAGGAGAAGACCATACGACATCAAGAAAGACAAAAGGACTCTAATTTGAAGTAAAGGTACATATATTATTCATAAAGCTTGAAGATTTCAATACACAGGTGGACACAAGATGGGAGATTCTCTACAGATAGAGAAATTGGATAGAGAAAACTATCCTGCATGGTCAATGAGGATGGAAGCTCATCTTATGAGCAAAGATTTAATAGCTTATATCACAGGAGAAGAAGAGAAGCCACAGTTCAAAGATCCTAGTGTTCCAACTAGGGAAGAGTTAGCAGATTTGAAAAATTTGATGAAGAAAGATGCTCAAGCTAGGAGCATTATATATATGGCAGTCAATGATTACTTGTTACCTCATATTCGAGGTCTTGAAAGTGCAACTGATATTTGGAATGCTTTGGAGGAGCATTTCCAGAATACTACTAAGTCAAGGAAGGCATCCTTATGGGCAGAATTTACCACTTTTAAGAAGAAGGCTTCTCAATCCATTTCAGATTATGTGACAAGAATGAAAGATATTGCAGATGCTTTAGGAGCTGTTGATGAAGACATTGAGGAGGATAAGTTGGTAAGGCAAATTCTTACAGGTTTAAGAGGTGATGACAAATGGAAGCCATTCATTTTGTCTACAGAATTATCACTTGATCATTTCACTCCTGATTTAAATCAGTTGCTAGGTCATATGCTAACATTTGAGCAGGATGTTAAAGGAGATGGTGACAAAAGTACAGGTCATGCAATGTACTCAAAGGACAAGAAGAAAGCTAACAAAGGAAAGCAACAAGCAAGTGAAGATGAAGGTACAACTAGTCAAGCCAACTTCCTAAGAGGTAGAGGAGGTGGAAAAGGTAGAGGAAGAGGCAGAAACAACAAAGATGGAGGCAAAGCTTGTTGGATTTGTGGTAAGACAAATCATTTAGCTAATGATTGTTGGCATAATAGTCAGAGTAATGGTGGATATAATCAGAACTATAATACAAGAGGAAGAGGTGGTAGAAATCAAAGAGGTAATTTCAGAGGCAGAGGTAGTAGGGGTTACTTTGGAAGAAATGCAGGTAGAGGTTTCCAAAGTAAAAAATATAACAACACCTACTACAATTATGCTTCAGATCAAAAGGAAGATTCAACATTGATAATGAATGCAACTTGTGAAAGGCAGAGTGAAGATCAAAGAGTCTTCTACATTGATTCAGGGTGTAGTAATCACCTGAGTGGTAATATAGCCTTGATGACTGATTTGGAGAATAAGGTATCTAATCATGTTGTTCAAACAGGTGACAACACAAAGCACAATGTGAAGTCAATTGGATCAGTGAAGGCCAAGGATGGTAGTACCTTATTGAGTAAGGTCTTGTATGTTCCTACAATTC
Organism: Ceratopteris richardii; assembly: GCA_020310875.1. Taxonomy (NCBI): domain Eukaryota; kingdom Viridiplantae; phylum Streptophyta; class Polypodiopsida; order Polypodiales; family Pteridaceae; genus Ceratopteris; species Ceratopteris richardii. The sequence goes on along the minus strand of CM035424.1, from coordinate 93,014,934 downwards.
CTAAGAATTTGATAAGTGTAGGACAAATTATGGAAAAAGGTTATGAAGTAAGGTTCACTAATGAAGGAGTGTTTGTGGAAGACCCTAGCAATGGGTATAAACAAATTGTTTCAGGGAAGAAAGAAGGAAGATTGTTCACATTGAAGATTCAAGGTAATATTGGTCATGCCATGTTCACTTATGGAGGACATAAGATCTCTGAGTTAGATCTTTGGCATAAGAGGCTTGGACATTTCAATGAAAGAGGTATTAAAGACATGATTAACAATGGTTCAGTGCTTGGTTTGCCTAATGTTGCAGGTCAACATATGACATACAGATGTGAGGCATGTCAATTAGGTAAGGCTCATAAGCTTTCCTACTCCAAGCATGGTTTTATGTACTCAGAGAAGCTTGAGTTGGTACACATAGATGTGTGGGGGCCATCAAAGGATTTCAGTATAAATGGGTCGAGGTATTATGTGATTTATGTTGATGATGCTACTAGATGGATCACTATTTATGTGATCAAAGATAAGTCAGAAGTGTTTAATACATTTAAACACTATCATGCATATGCAAAAAGAATTACAGGTCAAAAATTAAAGAGATTAAGGTCAGATGGAGGGGGAGAGTATTTCTCAAATGAATTCAGTGATTACTTGTGGGATGCAGGTATAAAAAGGGAAGTTACTTGCAGGTACTCTCCTCAACAAAATGGTATAGCAGAAAGGAGAAATAGAACTCTTGTTGAGTTTGCAAGGTCCATGATGAAAGAGAAAAATGGCCCTAATTATTTGTGGGCTGAGGCTGTAAATACAGCTACTTATTTGGTCAATAGGTTACCATGTAAAGCTTTGCAGGGAATGACACCTTATGAGGCATGGTGGGGTAAGAGACCTACACTAGACCATTGCAAAGTATTTGGATGTTTGGCCTATGCATATGTTCCATCACAACTAAGGCACAAATTGGAACCTAAAGCTGAAAAATATGTGTTTATTGGTTATGATGATAAGCAGATGGGATACAGGTTGTGGAATCCATCCACAAAAACATTTTCTTGTATCAAAAGATGTTACATTTGATGAGCAAGGTACTTGGTATGCAGGTACTATCAATCTTAATACAGATGATGAAGAGGTTGTGAGCCAAATGAAAGGTAAGTCAAAGGTTCAAATAATTGATGAAGAAGAGAATAATGAAGTGCAGGTTGAAGTGGAAGAAACACCAAGATTTGATCTTGAATATGAAGAACCAGAAACCTCAAGAAGTGGAGAACTTAGGAAGTCTACAAGGAACAAATGGCAACCTACAAGGTATAGCTATGATACTTCATTTCTGGCTACCAAAGATTATGCTTACATGATTAAAATAGATGAAGACCCTTCTACATATGAAGAGGCAAAAGGTAAAGAAAATTGGGAGAAAGCTATGCAGGAAGAATATGATGCATTGTTGGAGAATCAAACATGGGATTTGGTTCCAAAGCCAAATAGCCAGAAGATCATTGGATGTAAGTGGGTTTATAAGACAAAAAGATTTGCAGATGGAAGTGTGTCTAGGTACAAAGATAGACTTGTTGTCAAAGGGTTTGCTCAGACATATGGTGTTGACTATGATGAGACTTATAGTCCTGTGGCAAAGATGACAACCATCAGGACACTTATAGTTATTGCTGCATGTAAAGGTTGGAAGTTATGTCAACTTGATGTAAAAAATGCTTTTTTGAATGGTTATATTTCAGATGATGTGTTCATGGAGCAACCTCAAGGGTTCAGAGATAAAAGGTATCCAGATCATGTGTGCAAGCTCAAGAGAGCTTTGTATGGCTTGAAGAAGGCCCCAAGATCATGGAATTATAGACTTGTAAAGTTCTTGAAAGAACTTGGATTTCAGGTTTCTAAAGCAGATAGTAGCTTGCTTATCAAAGCAAGTGATAATGGTTTCATATACATGTGCATATATGTTGATGATATAATCCTTACAGGTACAGATGAGGAAGGAATACAAAGACTAAAGAAGCAAATGGAAAAGGAGTTCAAAATAAGTGACTTGGGAGACTTGTCATACTTCTTGGGCATGGAGATTACATATACTCAACATGGAGTATTTGGGACCCAAGAAAGGTATTTGAAGAACTTGTTAATCAAGTTTAAAATGGATGATTGCAGGGTAGCACCTACACCAATGGAGGTGAATCACAAATTGAGTAAATTTGGAGGTGAAGAATTCAAGGACATGAGACAATATCAGAGTTTGGTTGGTAGTCTTATCTATGCTACTTTAACTAGACCTGATTTATCATATGCAGTAGGGGTTTTGTCTCAATTTATGCATTGTCCTAGGAAAGAGCATTGGATTGCAGGTCAAAGAGTGTTGAGATACATTAAGGGTACACTCAAAGAAGGTTTGTATTATGGGTTCACATCAGATACAAACATCAAGATCTATAGTGATGCAGATTGGGCAGGTAATCCAGATGATAGAAGATCAACCTATGGATACATGTGCTATGTGGGAGATAAGTTAATCTCTTGGTGCTCAAAGAAGCAACATACAGTTGCTTTGTCATCTACAGAAGCAGAGTACAAAGGCATGGTTGAAGCTGCAAAAGAAGTGATATGGCTTAGAACTCTAATGAAGAGTTTTGATACTATACAGAACACACCTATTATTTATGGTGATAACATGAGCTCATTATATCTAGCTGCTAGTCCTGTTTTTCATGCCAGGACTAAACATGTTGAGATACAGTATCACTTTCTAAGAGAGAAGGTGATGGATAAGGAGATTGAAGTCATACATACTTCAACAAAAGATCAGATAGCTGATATGCTTACAAAGAGCTTGGATGGACCAAAGCTACAGAAGTTTAAAGACATGGCAGGTATAAAGAAGATAAGAGAAATCTCAATCGATGATTGAGGGGGAGCTGTTGGTGCAGACCAATCACCAATTGAAGATTTGAAGGACAACGGATGGAGATGAGATCAAGATTTGAAGCAAAGAGGATGGATACATTCACAGAGTGAAAGACATGTACACATATGTACATTAGTTAAGACATAGGTTACATATACTTATGCTTTGATAAAAAGTCTGTACATAATTGCCTATAAATACTTTTGAAAATGTCGGGGCAAGTAGAGAAGACAAGGAGAGACAATAGGAGATTATGAGATTTGTGTATTGAGAAGTAGAAAATGTCATTAGACATGTGTGAAGTAAGTTGAACTCTCTATCCTCACTCAGTTGTAATTTCTGAGAAATAGAAGGAAAAATTGCGCCCGATGTTTCTGTGTTTTCTCTCTGTGTGATAGATCTTTTGTGAATTCCTTTTGGAGATATCTAAGTCCATAGTTAATCAATCTATGGCTAGAGTTTAAGAGTCTAATTGTGATCAGGCTAAGAGAATTGTGTGTAGGAACATTTGCATGTGAGAAAGTACTCACTGGTTCCTGAAACAGGCGCAAATTTCGATCTTAATGATTTGATCATTTCTCACTCCAAAGTTTAAAGTTTTGTGCAAGTAAGCACTTAATCTTTAAGTTGGAAGGTAAGCTACTCGTGGCTAGAAGCATTTGCTTAAACGGGTTTTATACTGAGAGAATTGAAGTTAAGAAGTTAGGGGTGTCTAAATCGACTTCTCAGAAGTGCAGATTTAGACATAGCTGACTTGGTAAGTAGATTTCTCAAGATCTACTGAACTTTTTGAAGTAATTTAACTTGGACAAGGTGCGCAATCTTTAGGCGACACCTTGTGCAAAGTTTCATCAAAAACTTTACACGTTTACTCAGTCAATGAGCAAGATCTATGCAGCAGATTTTCTGAGAAAATATCTTCTTCACAGTTTAGTCAAGAAATTGATATTTGGTCATTGATAGCTTAAATTGGTGAAGGTTTTGACTTACTCTTGATATAGAGGTGTTCTAAATTCAAGAGTAGGTTGTTCTTTTGGAGATTAACACTCTCCATCATACTTCCTTCGCGATAAGGCTCAAGCTTTCGGTAAGTTTAAAGAATGGCTTCAGCTTGTTGAAACTGAAACAGGGAAGAAGATGAAGAAATTCAGGACAGACGCTGGTGGTGAGTTCACATCAACAGAGTTTGAAGATTTCTGCAAGAGTAAGGGAATCAAGCATCAACTCACAGTGGTACATAGTCCTCAAGAGAATGCTGTTGCAGAATGTCGGAATCGAACCATCATGGAGATGGCAAGGTGCATGTTGAAAGGAAAGGTTTTGCCTAATTAGTTTTGGGTAGAGGTTGTCAACACTGCTGTCTACATCTTGAATTGAAGCTACACCAAGGCACTTGATGGAAAGACTCCACAAGAAGCCTACACTAGTAAAAAGCCTTCTGTTTCCCATTTCAAAGTATTTGGAAGTGAATGTTATGTACATGTTCCCGATAGAGAGAGAAACAAGCTTCAACCAAAAAGCATCAAATGTATCTTCCTAGGGTACAGTGAAGATAAGAAGGCTTATAAGCTTTATGACCCTGAGGCTAAGAAGATCATGGTGAGTCGTGATGTGGTGTTTAAGGAGGAGCAGCCACATGCAGTGGAGGAGGAAAAGAGAGCTTCCAGTTTATCATTAGGCGAAGGGGCAATCCACTATGAACCTGGCCCAAGAGCTATCCCTTCTACACAAGAGAAGGAAGCATCATCTTCAGATGATGAGTCTGAACGTCGTCAACCTGCCGACACCCAAGTGGAAAAGCCATTGCCACGTTGGGTGAGGCAGCTCTATGATTCTGCAAACCCCATCCCACAGTCACTAGAACAGGTTGTAGATGGACCGAGGCGATCACATAGAATAGAGGAACAGAGACAAGCAAGTGCCCATATTGTAAACATAGCCTTGATGGCTGATCTCATTCAAGAAGAAGCAAAGGAACCAACCAATGTGGAAGAGGCACTCCATGATCCGAATTGGAGGGCTACCATGCAAACAGAATACAACAATATCATAAAGAATGGAACTTGGGAGCTAGTGGATCGACCCCCTAAGCGTAAAGTCATTGGCACCAAGTGGGTTTGGAAGCTAAAGTACAAGGCTGATGGTACTCTAGAAAAATATAAAGCAAGACTTGTTGCACAAGGCTACTCACAAGTCAAAGGCATTGACTTTTGTGAATCATTTGCCTCGACTGCAAGAATGACTACTATCCAAGTAGTACTAGCTGTGGCTGCACATAAGCGTTGGCTAGTCTATCACATGGATGTTAAATCAGCGTTCTTGAATGGATACCTCAAGGAGTAGGTATATGTGTCTCAGCCACGAGGGTTTGAGGCTCCACATTCAAAGAACAAGGTATGTAAGCTGAAGAAGGCATTATATGGGCTAAAACAAGCCCCTAGAGCATGGTACCAATGGATAGATAAGTATCTCTTGGATATAGGGTTCAAAAGATGTGCTTCTGATGCTAACTTATATGTTCTAAAGAAAGGAGGGAAGACAATTCTGCTTGTACTCTATGTAGATGACCTTGTGATTACAGGAAATGATGATGCTCTTCTTCAACAAAAAAAAGATGCCCTGAGTTCAGAATTTGAAATGACAGACTTGGGCTTAATGCATTATTGCTTAGGTCTTGAAGTTTGGCAAGAACCAGGGAAGCTTTTCATCTCTCAACAAAAGTATGCAAGGCAGATATTGAAGGCATTCGACATGGAGGATTGCAAGGAAATTTCTACACCTATGGAGGTCAACACAAAATTATCTATTGAAGATACTTCATCTCCAGTGGATATTGGAAGATATAGGAAATTAGTTGGAAGTCTCATCTACTTGTGCAATAATAGACCAGACATCTCTTATGTTGTTGGAGTAGTAAGCAGGTTCTCTAATAAGCCTCGCCAAACTCATTGGAAGGCAAGCATGCGGATACTCAGTTATGTGAAAGGTGTTGGTGCAGACCAATCACCAATTGAATGTTTGGAAGATTAAAGAATGAAGGAAGATTCAATTCTTGAAGCTTGGAAGAAGGATACATTCAGAGGATATGAGCAATGTACACATATGTACATTAGTATAGTTATAGTTCACTTAGATCTTTGATTAGTCATAGACTTGTACAAATTTCTCTATAAATACCTTGAAAATGTCGAGGCGTGATATGAGAGCATATGAAAGAATAGATGAGTGAGTATAGAAGTCAAGAAAGGAGAAGTTAGATGTCATGAGACATGTGAAATGTTAGTTGAGTTTTCCTCTCATCACTCAACTGTAATTTTCTGAGTAATCGAAGAAATATTGCGCCCGATGTTTCTGTGTCTGCTCCGTCTGTGTTAGATCATTTGTGAAATCCTTTTGAGGATATCTAAGTTCATAGTTAATGAGTCTATGACTTGAGTTTCAAAGTCTAATTGTAAACAGGCTAGGAGAATTGTTAATAGGAACATTCATATGTGATGAGTGTTCACAGTTCTCTGAAACAGGCGCAAATTTTGATCTTGATTTTTTGGTCAGTTCTCACTCCACAGTTTAAAGTTTTGTGCAAGCAAGCACTTAATCTTTAAGTTAGAAGGTAAGCTACTTGTATCTACAAGCATTTGTTTAAACGGGTTCGAGATTGATAGAACTATGTGTTAGAAGTTAGGGGTGTCAAAATCGACTTCTGAGAAGTGCAGATTTAGACATAGGTAACTTGTGAAGTTGATTTCTCAAGCTATACTAAACCTTTTGAAGAAATTTAACTTGGAGGAGGTGCGCAACTTCTAGGCGACACTCCATACAAAATTTCATAGAAAACTTTACATGTTTGATAGGTCAATGAGAAGAAATTGTGCAGCAGACTTTCTGTGTTTTATCTTCTTCACAGAATTTTTCAACTTTTGATAATTTGGAGATTGAACCTCTAATTTGGTGAAGATTTTGACTTACTCTTGGTATAGAGGTGCTCTAATCATAAGAGCAGGTTATTATTTTGGAGATTAACACTCTCCATCAGTGGTATCAGAGCAGGAGACATCAAAATCAAGGAAAGGAGGATCCCGACTGCTGCAGATTCAAGAAATTCAACAACTGAAGAACTAAACGGTGAAAGCTTGAAGGCAAAACTTGAGGAGGAGACCATACGACATCAAGAAAGACAAAAGGAGTCTAATTCGAAGCAAAGGTACATATATCATTTATAAAGCTTGAAGATTTCAATACACAGGTAGAAGAAAGATGGTAGATTCTCTTCAGATAGAGAAATTGGATAGGGAAAACTATCCTGCATGGTCAATGAGGATGGAAGCTCATCTTATGAGCAAAGATTTAATAGCCTACATCACAGGAGAAGAAGAGAAGCCAGAGTTCAGAGATCCTAGTGTTCCAACTAGGGAAGAGTTAGTAGATTTGAAAAATTGGATGAAGAAAGATGCTCAAGCTAGGAGCATTATCTATATGGCAGTCAATGATTACTTGTTACCTCATATTCGAGGTCTTGAAAGTGCAACTGATATTTGGAATGCTTTGGAGGAGCATTTCCAGAATACTACTAAGTCAAGGAAGGCATCCTTATGGGCAGAGTTTACCACCTTTAAGAAGAAGGCTTCTCAATCCATTTCAGACTATGTGACAAGAATGAAAGATATTGCAGATGCTTTAGGAGCTGTTGATGAAGACATTGAGGAGGATAAATTGGTAAGGCAAATCCTTATAGGTTTAAGAGGTGATGACAAATGGAAGCCATTCATTTTGTCTACAGAGTTATCACTTGATCATTTCACTCCTGATTTAAATCAGTTGTTAGGTCATATGCTAACATTTGAGCAGGATGTTAAAGGAGATGGTGACAAGAGTGCAGGTCATGCAATGTACTCAAAGGACAAGAAGAAGAATAGCAAAGGAAAGCAACAAGCAAATGAAGATGAAGGAACAACTAGTCAAGCCAACTTCCTAAGAGGAAGAGGAGGTGGCAAAGGTAGAGGAAGAGGCAGGAACAACAAAGATGGAGGCAAAGCTTGCTGGATTTGTGGTAAGACAAATCACATAGCTAATGATTGTTGGCACAATACTCAGAGTAATAATGGATATAGTCAAAACTATAATGCAAGAGGAAGAGGTGGCAGAAATCAAAGAGGTAATTTCAGAGGTAGAGGTAGTAGGAGTTACTTTGGAAGAAATGCAGGTAGAGGATTCCAAAGTCAACAATATAACAATACCTACTACAATTATGCTTCAGATCAAAAGGAGGATTCAACATTGATAATGAATGCAACTTGTGAAAGGCAGAGTGAAGATCAAAGAGTCTTCTACATTGACTCAGGGTGTAGCAATCACCTAAGTGGTAATATAGCTTTGATGACTGATTTGGAGAATAAGGTTTTTAATCATGTTGTTCAAACAGGTGACAACACAAAGCACAATGTGAAGTCAATTGGATCAGTGAAGGCTAAGGATGGTAGTACCTTATTGAGTAAGGTTCTGTATGTTCTTACAATTCCTAAGAATTTGATAAGTGTAGGACAAATTGTTGAAAAGGGATATGAAGTAAGGTTCACTAATGATGGAGTATATGTGGAAGACCCTAGTCAAGGGTATAAACAGATTGTTTCAGGGAAGAAAGAAGGAAGATTATTTACATTGAAGATTCAAGGCAATATTGGTCATGCTATGTTCACATATGGAGGACATAAGATCTCTGAGTTAGATCTTTGGCACAAGAGGCTTGGACATTTCAATGAAAGAGGTATTAAAGACATGATTAACAATGGTTCAGTGCTTGGATTGCCTAATGTTGCAGGTCAACATATGACATACAATTGTGAGGCATGTCAATTAGGTAAAGCTCATAAGCATTCCTATTCCAAGCATGGTTTTATGTACTCAGAGAAGCTTGAATTGGTACACACAGATGTGTGGGGACCATCAAAGGATTTCAGTATAAATGGGTCAAGGTATTATGTGATTTATGTTGATGATGCTACTAGATGGATCACTATTTATGTGATCAAAGATAAGTCAGAAGTATTCAATACTTTCAAACATTATCATATGTATGCAGAGAGAATTACATGACATAAGTTGAAAAGACTAAGGTCAGATGGAGGGGGAGAGTATTTCTCTAATGAATTTAGTGATTACTTGTGGAATGCAGGTATAAAAAGGGAAGTTACTTGCAGGTACTCCCCTCAACAAAATGGTGTAGCAGAAAGGAGAAATAGAACACTTGTTGAGTTTGCAAGATCCATGATGAAGGAGAAAAATTGCCCTAATTATTTGTGGGCTGAGGCTGTAAATACAGCTACTTATTTGGTCAACAGGTTACCATGTAAAGCCTTGCAGGGTATGACACCATATGAGGCTTGGTGGGGTAAGAGACCTACACTAGACCATTGCAAAGTATTTGGATGTTTGGCCTATGCATATGTGCCATCACAATTAAGGCACAAATTGGAACCTAAAGCTGAAAAATATGTGTTTATTGGTTATGATGATAAGTAGATGGGATACAGGTTGTGGAATCCATCCACAAAACATTTTCTTGTATCAAAAGATGTTACATTTGATGAGCAAGGTACTTGGTATGCAGGTACTATCAATCTTAATACAGGTGATGAAGAAGAAGTGAGTCAAAAGAAAGGTAAGTCAAAGATTCAAATAGTTGATGAAGAAGAGAATAATGAAGTGCAGGGTGAAGTTGAAGAAATGCCAAGATTTGATCCTGAGTGTGAAGAACCAGAAACCTCAAGGAGTGGAGAACTCAGAAGATCATCAAGAAATAGGTGGCAACCTACAAGGTATAGTTATGATACTTCTTTTTTGGCCACAAAAGATTATGCTTATATGATGAAAACAGATGAAGACCCTTCTACATATGAAGAGGCAAAAGGTAAGGAAAAATGGGAGAAAGCTATGCAGGAAGAATATGATGCACTATTGGAAAATCAAACTTGGGATTTGGTTCCTAAACCAAATAGTCAGAAAATTATTGGATGCAAGTGGGTTTACAAGACCAAGAGGTTTGCAGATGGAAGTGTGTCTAGATACAAAGCTAGACTTGTTGTCAAAGGGTTTGCTCAGACATATGGTGTTGACTATGATGAGACTTATAGTCCTGTGGCAAAGATGACAACCATCAGGACACTTATAGCAATTGCTGCATGCAAAGGTTGGAAATTGTGTCAATTAGATGTGAAGAATGCTTTTTTGAATGGTTATATTTCAGATGATGTGTTCATGGAGCAACCTCAAGGGTTCAGAGATAAAAGGTATCCAGATCATGTGTGCAAGCTCAAGAGAGCTTTGTATGGCTTAAAGCAGGCCCCAAGGGCATGGAATTATAGACTTGTAAAGTTCTTGAAAGAACTTGGATTTGAGGTGTCTAAAGCAGATAGTAGCTTGCTTGTCAAAGCAAGTGATAATGGTTTCATATACATGTGCATATATGTTGATGATATAATCCTTACAAGTACAGATGAGGAAGGAATACAAAGACTAAAGAAGCAAATGGAAAAGGAGTTCAAAATAAGTGACTTGGGAGACTTGTCATATTTCTTGGGCATGGAGATTACATATACTCAACATGGAGTATTTGTGACTCAAGAAAGGTATTTGAAGAACTTGTTAATCAAGTTTAAAATGGATGATTGCAGGGTAGCACCTACACCAATGGAGGTGAATCACAAATTGAGTAAATTTGGAGGTGAAGAATTCAAGGACATGAGACAATATCAGAGTTTGGTTGGTAGTCTTATCTATGCTACTTTAACTAGACCTCATTTATCATATGCAGTAGGGGTTTTGTCTCAATTCATGCATTGCCCAAGGAAAGAACATTGGATTGCAGGACAAAGAGTGTTGAGGTACATTAAGGGTACACTCAATGAAGGTTTGTATTATGGGTTTACATCAGATACAAATATCAAAATTTATAGTGATGCAGATTGGGCAGGTAATCCAGATGATAGAAGGTCAACTTATGGATACATGTGTTATGTGGGAGATAAACTTATCTCATGGTGTTCCAAGAAGCAACATACAATTGCTTTGTCTTCTACAGAAGCTGAATATAAAGGAATGGTTGAAGCTGCAAAGGAAGTGATTGGGCTCAAGACCTTGATGAAGAGTTTTGACATTGTGCATGGGATACCAATTATATATGGAGATAACATGAGTTCATTGTATTTAGCTGCTAATCCTGTTTTTCATGCCAGGACCAAACACATTGAGATTCAATATCACTTTCTAAGAGAGAAAGTGATGGATAAGGAGATTGAAGTCATACATACTTCAACTAAAGATCAGATAGCTGATATGCTTACAAAGAGTTTGGATGGACCAAAGCTACAGAAGTTTAAAGACATGGCAGGCATAAAGAAGATAAGAGAAACCTCAATTGATGATTGAGGGGGAGCTGTTGGTGCAGACCAATCACCAATTGAATGTTTGGAAGATTAAAGAATGAAGGAAGATTCAATTCTTGAAGCTTGGAAGAAGGATACATTCAGAGGATATGAGGAATGTACACATATGTACATTAGTATAGTTATAGTTCACTTAGATATTTGATTAGTCATAGACTTGTACAAATTTCTCTATAAATACCTTGAAAATGTCGAGGCGTGATATGAGAGCATATGAAAGAATAGATGAGTGAGTATAGAAGTCAAGAAAGGAGAAGTTAGATGTCATGAGACATGTGAAATGTTAGTTGAGTTTTCCTCTCATCACTCAACTGTAATTTTCTGAGTAATCGAAGAAATATTGCGCCCGATGTTTCTGTGTCTGCTCCGTCTGTGTTAGATCATTTGTGAAATCCTTTTGAGGATATCTAAGGATAGATAAGTATCTCTTGGATCTAGGGTTCAAAAGATGTGCTTCTGATGCTAACTTATATGTTCTAAAGAAAGGAGGGAAGACAATTCTGCTTGTACTCTATGTAGATGACCTTGTGATTACAGGAAATGATGATGCTCTTCTTCAACAAACAAAAGATGCCCTGAGTTCAGAATTTGAAATGACAGACTTGGGCTTAATGCATTATTGCTTAGGTCTTGAAGTTTGGCAAGAACCAGGGAAGCTTTTCATTTCTCAACAAAAGTATGCAAGGCAGATATTGAAGGCATTCGACATGGAGGATTGCAAGGAAATTTCTACACCTATGGAGGTCAACACAAAATTATCTATTGAAGATACTTCATCTCCAGTGGATATTGGAAGATATAGGAAATTAGTTGGAAGTCTCATCTACTTGTGCAATAGTAGACCAGACATCTCTTATGTTGTTGGAGTAGTAAGCAGGTTCTCTAATAAGCCTCGCCAAACTCATTGGAAGGCAAGCATGCAGATACTCAGTTATGTGAAAGGTGTTGGTGCAGACCAATCACCAATTGAATGTTTGGAAGATTAAAGAATGAAGGAAGATTCAATTCTTGAAGCTTGGAAGAAGGATACATTCAGAGGATATGAGGAATGTACACATATGTACATTAGTATAGTTATAGTTCACTTAGATCTTTGATTAGTCATAGACTTGTACAAATTTCTCTATAAATACCTTGAAAATGTCGAGGCGTGATATGAGAGCATATGAAAGAATAGATGAGTGAGTATAGAAGTCAAGAAAGGAGAAGTTAGATGTCATGAGACATGTGAAATGTTAGTTGAGTTTTCCTCTCATCACTCAACTGTAATTTTCTGAGTAATCGAAGAAATATTGCGCCCGATGTTTCTGTGTCTGCTCCGTCTGTGTTAGATCATTTGTGAAATCCTTTTGAGGATATCTAAGTTCATAGTTAATGAGTCTATGACTTGAGTTTCAAAGTCTAATTGTAAACAGGCTAGGAGAATTGTTAATAGGAACATTCATATGTGATGAGTGTTCACAGTTCTCTGAAACAGGCGCAAATTTCGATCTTGATTTTTTGGTAAGTTCTCACTCCACAGTTTAAAGTTTTGTGCAAGCAAGCACTTAATCTTTAAGTTAGAAGGTAAGCAGCAGACTTTCTGTGTTTTATCTTCTTCACATAATTTTTCAACTTTTGATAATTTGGAGATTGAACCTCTAATTTGGTGAAGATTTTGACTTACTCTTGGTATAGAGGTGCTCTAATCATAAGAGTAGGTTATTCTTTTGGAGATTAACACTCTCCATGAAAAGGAACCACTGATTATGGTATTCTTTATGAAGAAGGATCATCTCTAGTCAGATACTGTGACTCAGATTGGGCAAGACATATTGATACCAGAAAATCAGTTTCTGGATATTGCTTTTCTTTAGGATCAGCGATTTTCTCTTGGATCAGTAAGAAGCAACCGACTGTAGCATTATCTTCTAGTGAAGCTGAGTTCAAAGCTGCATGCATTGCAGCATGTGAAGCAATATGGTTGAGGAGGATCCTATGGCACATAGGAATACAAGGACAGGAGGCTACAGAGTTGAAGTGTGACAACCAAAGTTGCATGGCCATCGCCAAAAATCCTATTTTCCATGCATGTACCAAGCACATAGAAATCCAGTATCACTGTGCGTGAGTTGATTGAGGATGGGGTCGTGGAGATAACCTATTGCCCTACTGAAGAAAATAGAGCAGACATCTTCACCAAGGCTCTTGGAGAGAGAAACTTCTTCGACACTTTCCAAAGCTTGGGATTGGACCAAGGAGGTAGTTCACCATCGGGTGGACATTGAGGGGGGGTGTTAGATATGCTCAATACTCCACCCTCATGTGACCACAAATGATCCATGGTGCTCTAAGTTATAAGGCCCTCATTATGAGGAGAAGCCATTATGAGAGTCCGGACATTTGTGCAACCCTAACTTCCAAGTTAGATGAGGTCTATGTGTGACCGTTGATGGTTGTAGATGATCTTTGTGAGCCTAGCCGTTAGGTTAGGTAGGGCATAAACTTCCAGGCCATTGGATTTCCATTTAAGGTGAAAATAAAGGCCCTGTGGCATCGCGCGGTTTCCCCATAGAACCTTAATGGGGGGAGTGTAGAGGGGGGCTTGCCCCCTTTTGGGGGGTCTGGGGGGCCTATCCCCCCGGCCCATAGGACCGAGACGGTAGGACTTCTAGTCATGGAGATTTGTCGGATCATACATTTTACCGACTATTTTGTATCTCCCGACTATGTTTATCTATACCGAACCGCCTTGCAAAAGCTATATAAGCACGGTCCAGGTTGAGCTTTACATATCATTGTGCACTAGTAAGCCCTTCATCTAGAATCTGTCTAGATCGCCATCTAAGCTCCACAGTGGGAGCGCACGGGTGGACAGCACCATCATTGTAACTACATTACGCTCAGAAATCTGAGAATTTGAGTTCTCTATCTCTCAGTCTCCATCTATCTTTGTCTGCGTTTTTCTCTCAACTCTGTCTATAGGTCTATTCTGTTGTGTTGTTATTTTCTTACATTGCTCACAGTTAACTTTTTGAGATGTTTTCCATCCAACTCTCCTAAAGAATATGTTCCATTTTCATTCACATTTAGCACCACAAAGGTCCAGACCAATGCAATTTTAACTTCGTGCATGCATCGTACTAGGAATCAAATGTACTATCATAGGTCAAAACCCAATCGTCAATTTGAATTGGCTTTGGCCTTAACCTATGTGACTTATCAAAGTATTTCTTATTCTTATTCTAAATTTGTTCAAGTCAGCAATAACTTCATCTATCTTTTCATTTACTTGTTCAAGCTGTTGAATTCTTAAAGCCGAATAACATAGGCAACCATTCACCAAGAAAGGATACATACATGGAGATCTTCTACAACTTGTCCACACAGATGTTGGGGGACTAAGCAAAGAACCTTCAATTTCAATATCAAGGTATTATGTCTCATCTATAGATCATATAGCAGATGGACTATTTTGTACTTTATGAAGCATAAAGATGAAGGGTTTTCATGTTTTGAGAAATATTTAACTCTCGTGGAGAATCAAACACGTGAAAGCCTAAAAAGACTAAGGTCTCATGGGGAGAGAATACTTCTCCCATCAAATTGATTACTACCTCCAAGATAGAGAAATAAAAAGACAAACCACTACCATATACTCCTAAGTAGAATGGAGTAGTAGAGAGAAGGAATAGGACCATTGTGGAAGCTGCATGGTCCATGTTGAATGAGAAAAAGCTACCAAAATGTTTTCGGTCAAAGGTGGTATCTACTACCAAATATTTGATAAATACATTACCTTCAAAGGCTCTAGATGGTATGACTCCATCTAAAGCATGGAATGGAAGAAGACCAAGCTTGGAGCATTGTAGGATGTTTACTGTATTGCATATGCACACATACTTCCACAAATTAGAGGTGAATTGGACACTAAGGTAGAGAAGTGTGTGTTTATAAGCTATAAACTTAATGAGAAAGTTTATAGAATATATAACCCTATCAATAAGGGCTTTATAGTAAGCCGAGATGTTGTGTTTGATGAGAACAAATCATTGTTTGAACATGATTGTAGGAAGATTACAAGAGCAATCACCTAGGGTAACTCACATACTTTATAGGGTTAGAAGTTGTATACATAGAGAAGGGTATGTTTCTTACTCAAAGGAAGTACATCAAGTATATGCTTGCCAGGTTCAAGATGGAGAATTCTATGGTTTTAGATACACCCATGGAGATGAATTGGAGCTAAGTGCTTGTGAAGGAGAGCAAATTAAAGTCATAACAAGCTATTAGATTCTAAAGGGTAGTTTGAACTATGCCACATTGACTAGAGTAGACATTTCTATAGTGAAAGTTTTCTGAATCAATTTATGCGCACTCCTAGGAAACCTCACAAGGAAGCAACTATGAGGATACTCAAATATTTGAAGGGTACCGGTAATGAAGTTCTATATTATCCATACACATATCATATAGAGATAAAGCTCTTCTCTAGTGCTGATTGGGTAGGCTCTAAAGATGAAAGAAGTACTTAATGATAATTTACTTTTGCAAGTGCAAAGCTCATCTCATGGTCATCAAAGAAGCAACCTATTGTTGCATTTTCATCAAATGAAGTTGAATACAAAGGATGAGCTAATGCAACATAGAACTCCATGCGAATCAAGACCTTGTACTCAGATCTAGGTCTCAAGTCTTCTTCTCCTCAATTTTTTGGAGATAACATAAACTCACTTCATCTGCAATAAATCAAATTTATCACACTAGGACCAAACACATAGAGGCCCATTATCACTATGTTAGGGAGAAAATCAAAAGGAAGGAAATCGAGATCTTATATGTATCCACTCAAAAACAATGTGTAGATATGATGACCAAGGCATTAGATGGAGTAAAGTTAATCAGGTTCAAAGCTATGATTGAACTACATAAAGTATTGAAGGACTAAAGACTCAAGCATCTTAGGCTTGAGGGGGAGTTGTTGGTACATGGTTGAGGCTTAAGTGCTTGGCTTAATGCAAATTGGATTCTCTTGATCTATGAAGTATAAATGCAAATCCTTTATAGTATATGAGTTCGAGATTTCAAAGTTTAAATGTTTAGTTTATATCAACGAAAGATAAAAGTGAAAAATGGAGAGAATCCTATCTTTCAATGGGAGCCAAAAGCCATAACTTTTTTGAATTCAAATCCTAAATCATTCCCTAAGAGTTAGGATCACGTTTATGTGTAATCTCCAACAACCATCAAGTCAAAAAATGTATAAGTACACTACACTTTGAGTCATTGGATATAAAGAGATTAGAGTTGATTATCACACTCATATTGAGTGAATCTTGTTGTAACTCAAGGATAGAAAAGTCATCGTATCATATTTCCATTAGAAAAATGGAGAGAATCCTATCTTTCAATGGGAGCCAAAAGCCATAACTTTTTTGAATTCAAATCCTAAATCATTCCCTAAGAGTTAGGATCACGTTTATGTGTAATCTCCAACAACCATCAAGTCAAAAAATGTATAAGTACACTACACTTTGAGTCATTGGATATAAAGAGATTAGAGTTGATTATCACACTCATATTGAGTGAATCTTGTTGTAACTCAAGGATAGAAAAGTCATCCTATCATATTTCCCAATTATGCCAAAAATTTTGAATCTTTGCTTCATAATTTGTGAAATCATCAATAAAAACCTTCTTGTGAAATAGTTTGTATGATTTGGGTTTACCTTGAATGTAAACAATCTACCTTGTTTTTTACCTCTAGCAATTAACCTCCTTTGCTTTGGATCCTCAATGAAGCAACCTGCATGATTAAATCTCACTTGTAGACCTTTTTCTACCATTTGACCAACCGACATCAAATTCTTAGTGATCGTTGGCACATAAAGTACATCCTTCAAGCAATTTTTCTTGCTCTTATCCTGCATAACAACATCTCCAACCTGCATAATCTTATGTGTTGTATCATCTCCTGTTTCAACATGACCTTTACATGATGGATTATGCATATTAGAAAACCATGAAGCATCATGAGACATGTGATTAGAACAACCACTATCTACATACCATACATCGCTATTGCAATTCATCTTAGTTTCTACATTCATCATAAGAAGAGAATCATAATCATCACTTTTACCTTCAACTGCATAATTTCCTTGTTGTTTACCTCTTCTTGAATAGCCTCCTCTTCGATTACCACCTTGATTATTTTCATTTTGATAACAATCTTTGGCATAGTGTCCATACCTTCCACATATATAGCAATTGTTCTTATTATCTTCACTCCTTTGTCTTTGGTTGTAGTTGTAGTAGCCTCTCGTACCTCTAGCGCTTGATCTTCCTCTTCCTCTTGTGTTGAAGAAGCCACTTGAAGTCCTTTGATCATCGCTCCTTCTTCCTCGACCTCTATTTGAACCTCTTCCACCTCTGTTTCCACCTCTTGATGATCCTACATAAAGAGATTGTCCTTGAGATCCTTTTTGATTTGAAGTAGAACCATTTAGATTCATCTCCTCCGTGACCATGAGGGCAATAAGTTGATCAAAATCTGGTAATTCTCCTCTGACATAAACTGAAGTAATGAAGGGTTTCCATCTCTCATCATCTTTGAGTCCGTTGAGAGTATGTGCAACCAAGTCGTCGTCCTCCACATGAGCTTGAATTGATCCTAGTTGATATGCAATCTCTTTAACTTTCAATATGTAATCATTGACCGATGTCCTTGTATCTTTCTTTATGTTATTCAACTCATTTTTGAGTTGAATCTTCCTTGCTCTTGTACCTGTAGCATACAACCTTTCCAATGCAAGCCAAACATCTCTACTTGTGTCTAGATCTTGTATGTGTCCTACCATTGAATCTTGAATATTTTGTGATAAAATGAATATAACCCTTTTGTCTCTCTCATTCCAAAGTCTAAACTCCCTCAATTGTTGCTGATTTGGGTCCTCTGGTAATGTGGGTTTGATATCTGTGCCGTCAATCAAACCATACAAGCCTCTACCTTGCAAGTATGCTGTGATTCTAAACTTCCATGCTTGATAATTGGTCTTATCAAGCTTCTCTATTTGTGCATGTTGGTCTCCCATAATACAAATGCTAAGCTTCATCCTTTAAGCCTCCTTTCCAATGTGTGTGATGAGAAGAAATATAATATTTACCTTGTAAATGAGGTATGTGCACCTTTATTTGCTTGGATGTTGCTTCAGATGCCTCCTTGCAATCTTCTTCTACCTTTGTGTAGTGTTGATGATGAACTGCTTCTTTGATAGCTTCAAATTCTTCGTCAAGGTATGATAACCTTCTCCAAGCCTCCAAGTACTTGCTCTGATACCAATGTTGGAGTTTATTGATCTCTAAAGTACAGCTAGAAGTAGGTGAAACCCAACAGGACCTAGTTGACTTTTTCACAAACTTGTATGCACAGACCAATTTTCTTGCAGAGCAAATTGCTCTTAACTCACTTGGAATTTTCCAAAACTGTTTCACATACATAAACTAGACTCTAAGAGCTTTCCAACAAGATATAGAACACCTCAAATGGATAAATACACAATGAGCTATGACCTCTGCAATATGCAGCTTTAATGGAGACCTTGAAACAGAGATGAACCTGAGGACACACATCACTTGCAGAGACTACTGCTCTTAACTCACAACTCCAATGACTTTGAAACTTTCCAGAACACAAGTAGACTTAAAGCGCTTTCTAAAAAGCCAAAGAACACATGATTTGGATACATACACAAGGAGATATGACCTCTGCAAGTTTGCGGTTTAATGGAGACCTTCAGCAGGGATAAAAAACAGAGAACACACACTACTTGCAGAGAGCATTGCTCTCAGCTCCCAAATCCAATGATTATGAAAATTTGCAGGAAGAAAGTAGACAATAAGAGCTTTCCAATGAGCTATCCAACATGTAATTTGGATATATAATGAGGGAGATACAAGCTCTGCAATCTCTGATTCAATGGTAGGACACATACAAGATCTAGACACAAGTAGAGATGTTTGGCTTGCATTGGAAAGGTTGTATGCTACAGGTACAAGAGCAAGGAAGATTCAACTCAAAAATGAGTTGAATAACATAAAGAAAGATACAAGGACATCGGTCAATGATTACATATTGAAAGTTAAAGAGATTGGCAGATCAACTAGGATCAATTCAAGCTCATGTGGAGGACGATGACTTGGTTGCACATACTCTCAACGGACTCAAAGATGATGAGAGATGGAAACCCTTCATTACTTCAGTTTATGTCAGAGGAGAATTACTAGATTTTGATCAACTTATTGCCCTCATGGTCACGGAGGAGATGAATCTAAATGGTTCTACTTCAAATCAAAAAGGATCTCAAGGACAAGCTCTTTATGTGGGATCATCAAGAGGTGGAAACAGAGGTGGAAGAGGTTCAAATAGAGGTCGAGGAAGAAGGAGTGATGATCAAAGGACTTCAAGTGGCTTCTTCAACACAAGAGGAAGAGGAAGATCAAGCGCTAGAGGTACGAGAGGCTACTACAACTACAACCAAAGACAAAGGAGTGAAGATAATAAGAACAATTGCTATATATGTGGAAGGTATGGACACTATGCCAAAGATTGTTATCAAAATGAAAATAATCAAGGTGGTAATCGAAGAGGAGGCTATTCAAGAAGAGGTAAACAACAAGGAAATTATGCAGTTGAAGGTAAAAGTGATGATTATGATTCTCTTCTTATGATGAATGTAGAAACTAAGATGAATTGCAATAGCGATGTATGGTATGTAGATAGTGGTTGTTCTAATCACATGTCTCATGATGCTTCATGGTTTTCTAATATGCATAATCCGTCATGTAAAGGTCATGTTGAAACAGGAGATGATACAACACATAAGATTATGCAGGTTGGAGATGTTGTTATGCAGGATAAGAGCAAGAAAAATTGCTTGAAGGATGTACTTTATGTGCCAACGATCACTAAGAATTTGATGTCGGTTGGTCAAATGGTAGAAAAAGGTCTACAAGTGAGATTTAATCATGCAGGTTGCTTCATTGAGGATCCAAAGCAAAGGAGGTTATTTGCTAAAGGTCAAAAACAAGGTAGATTGTTTACATTCAAGGTAAACCCAAATCATACAAACTATTTCTCTTATGGTATGCATCGAATAGCAGAGCTTGATCTATGGCACAAAAGGATTGGACACATGAATGTACACAGGTTAAAGGAGCTATCAAATAAGAGGATTGTTGAAGGATTACCTGATCTTACTAAGCAACATATGGTGCATCTTTGTGAAGCATGTCAAATGGGTAGCCTTATATCTAGACACACTACCATCCACACCTTGAGTTTGATTATATCCTTTTGCTACAAGTCTAGCCTTATATCTAGACACACTACCATCACTATTTCTTTTAATCTTAAAAACCCACTTGCAACCAATTACCTTTTGCTTTGGTGTACTTGGAACTAAATTCCAAGTCTTGTTATCCTGTAGTGCTTCCATTTCTTCTCTCATTGCTTTCTCCCACTTTTCATCTCCTTTGGCCTCATCATAACATGTGGGTTCATTTTCCTGCTCAACTTTTATCATAAAAGCATAATGAGTATTCATGAAAGATTCATAAGTATACCTTTGAGGTTGCTTACTTACTCTTGAAGTTCTTAGGTATTTGAAAGGTACCATGAACGAAGGATTATTTTATAGTCATGATGCTGATCTAACTCTTAAAGTCTTTAGTGATGCAGATTGGGCTGGAAGCAAAGATGACAGAAGATCCACAAGTGGATATGTGGTAATAGCAGGAAACAAGACATTAACATGGAGTTCAAAGAAACAGCCTACAATTGCTTTATCTTCTACAGAGGCTGAGTATAGAGGTTTAGCATTGGCTACTACTAAGGTTTAGCATTGGCTACTACTAAGGTTTAGCATTACCCTAAACCCTAAACCCTATGATTCTGTTTCTTCTTTCAAATACCTAAGCACTCTTTTCGCTGCATGCATATGAGGTACTCTAGGTTCATGCATAAACTATGACAATACTCCCACTGCATAACATATATCAGGTCTAGTTTTTGTTGCATAAATCAAAGATCCTACCATGGATCTATATACATTCATATCATGCAACTCATCACCTTCCTTTGCACTTAGCTTTACATTACATTCCATTGGAGTAGAAACAAATTTACATTCCTGCATACCAAACCTTTTCAGCATATCACATATATACTTTCTTTGTATCAACCACATACCTTCATCGCTATACACAATTTCAATCCCAAGAAAGTATCTGAGCAAACCAAGATCTGAAATTTTAAATTCCTTTCCCAAATTACCTTTTATCTCATCAATTGCTTTTGCATCATTCCCTGTAATCAACAAGTCATCCACATAAATGCATACATAGACACACATGCCATCTACATGTTTTACATAAAGTGAAGGATCAGCATGACTCGCTGTGTATCCTTGCAGCATAAGATACTTTACCAACCTTGCATTCCATGCCCTTGGTGCCTGCTTAAGACCATACAATGCCTTCTTTAACCTGCATACATGATTAGGACATTTTGCATCCACGTAACCATCTGGTTGTGACATATACACTTCTTCATTTAACTCACCATTAAGAAAGGCATTCTTTATATCGAGTTGATATATATTCCACCTTTTACTTGCAGCTAAAGCCAACAAAGTTCTCACCGTTGCCATATTTGCTACTGGACTAAATGTTTCCTCATAGTCCACACCTTGAGTTTGATTATATCCTTTTGCTACAAGTCTAGCCTTATATCTAGACACACTACCATCACTATTTCTTTTAATCTTAAAAACCCACTTGCAACCAATTACCTTTTGCTTTGGTGTACTTGGAACTAAATTCCAAGTCTTGTTATCCTGTAGTGCTTCCATTTCTTCTCTCATTGCTTTCTCCTACTTTTCATCTCCTTTTGCCTCATCATAACATGTGGGTTCATTTTCCTGCTCAACTTTTGTCATAAAAGCATAATGAGTATTCATGAAAGATTCATAAGTATACCTTTGAGGTTGCTTACTTACTCTTGAAGTTCTTCTTACCTCCAATGTAGATGCTCTTCCTTTCTTATTAGGAACCTTTGATGATTCTCCATACTCACATACATCACTAATTTCCTCTCCTTCATCATTAACTTCAACAAGTTTGAGTTTACCTTTACTTTTAACACTTGGAGGTGACTCTTGCCTTAATCTTCCATTGAAAGGTGATCCTCTTTCTTCATCTAAACCACTCCTTTCATCATTTAAACTTCGTGATGGCTGAACTATGCATTCATCTCCTTCAACCACACCTTCTTCATTTTCATCCATGACCTGCAAACAATTCTTATCTGCATACCATGAAAGTGATTCATCAAAGTTTACATCTCTTGACACAACAACCTTATTGGTATGAGGATTATAGCATCTATATCCTCTTTGAGTATCTGCATAACCAATAAATATACATTTTTCTGATTTCGCATCAAGTTTAGATCTCACCTCACTAGGTACATGTACATAACATACACAACCAAATACTTTCAAATGACTTACACTTGGTTTCCTTCCATGCCATACCTCATATGGTGTCAAATGATGAACTCCAGCAGTCGGAACTCTATTCATAATGTAAACACTTGTGCTAACAGCTTCAGCCCAAAAATAATTAGGCAAACACATATCATTAAGCATGCTTCTAGATGCTTTTGCTATGATTCTGTTTCTTCTTTCTGCGACTCCATTTTGTTGTGGAGTATACCTGCATGTAACTTCTCTTTTGATACCTTCATCATGCAAAAAATCAGTAAAAGCTTGAGAGAAATACTCTCCTCCTCCATCGGATCTTAGCTTCTTAATATACCTTCCTGTTTGCTTTTCGACATATGATTTGAACTTCTTGAAACAATCAAAGATCTCACTCTTATGTTTAATAAAATACACAAATGTCATTCTACTATGATCGTCAATGAATGATACATAGTACTTATTACCAACCAAGGATGCCTCTTTAGTAGGTCCCCACACATCTGTGTGTATGAGATCTAGCAAACCATCACTTACATAGCTTGAATGCTTGAAAGGTTGTCTACTCTGCTTACCCATTTGACATGCTTCACAAAGATGCACCATATGTTGCTTAGTAAGATCAGGTAATCCTTCAACAATCCTCTTCTTTGATAGCTCCTTTAACCTGTGTACATTCATGTGTCCAATCCTTTTGTGCCATAGATCAAGCTCTACTATTCGATGCATACCATAAGAGAAATAGTTTGTATGATTTGGGTTTACCTTGAATGTAAACAATCTACCTTGTTTTTTACCTCTAGCAATTAACCTCCTTTGCTTTGGATCCTCAATGAAGCAACCTGCATGATTAAATCTCACTTGTAGACCTTTTTCTACCATTTGACCAACCGACATCAAATTCTTAGTGATCGTTGGCACATAAAGTACATCCTTCAAGCAATTTTTCTTGCTCTTATCCTGCATAACAACATCTCCAACCTGCATAATCTTATGTGTTGTATCATCTCCTGTTTCAACATGACCTTTACATGATGGATTATGCATATTAGAAAACCATGAAGCATCATGAGACATGTGATTAGAACAACCACTATCTACATACCATACATCGCTATTGCAATTCATCTTAGTTTCTACATTCATCATAAGAAGAGAATCATAATCATCACTTTTACCTTCAACTGCATAATTTCCTTGTTGTTTACCTCTTCTTGAATAGCCTCCTCTTCGATTACCACCTTGATTATTTTCATTTTGATAACAATCTTTGGCATAGTGTCCATACCTTCCACATATATAGCAATTGTTCTTATCATCTTCACTCCTTTGTCTTTGGTTGTAGTTGTAGTAGCCTCTCGTACCTCTAGCGCTTGATCTTCCTCTTCCTCTTGTGTTGAAGAAGCCACTTGAAGTCCTTTGATCATCGCTCCTTCTTCCTCGACCTCTATTTGAACCTCTTCCACCTCTGTTTCCACCTCTTGATGATCCTACATAAAGAGCTTGTCCTTGAGATCCTTTTTTATTTGAAGTAGAACCATTTAGATTCATCTCCTCCGTGACCATGAGGGCAATAAGTTGATCAAAATTTGGTAATTCTCCTCTGACATAAACTGAAGTAATGAAGGGTTTCCATCTCTCATCATCTTTGAGTCCGTTGAGAGTATGTGCAACCAAGTCGTCGTCCTCCACATGAGCTTGAATTGATCCTAGTTGATATGCAATCTCTTTAACTTTCAATATGTAATCATTGACCGATGTCCTTGTATCTTTCTTTATGTTATTCAACTCATTTTTGAGTTGAATCTTCCTTGCTCTTGTACCTGTAGCATACAACCTTTCCAATGCAAGCCAAACATCTCTACTTGTGTCTAGATCTTGTATGTGTCCTACCATTGAATCTTGAATATTTTGCGATAAAATGAATATAACCCTTTTGTCTCTCTCATTCCAAAGTCTAAACTCCCTCAATTGTTGCTGATTTGGGTCCTCTGGTAATGTGGGTTTGATATCTGTGCCGTCAATCAAACCATACAAGCCTCTACCTTGCAAGTATGCTGTGATTCTAAACTTCCATGCCTGATAATTTGTCTTATCAAGCTTCTCTATTTGTGCATGTTGGTCTCCCATAATACAAATGCTAAGCTTCCTCCTTTAAGCCTCCTTTCCAATGTGTGTGATGAGAAGAAATATAATATGTACCTTGTAAATGAGGTATGTGCACCTTTCTTTGCTTGGATGTTGCTTCAGATGCCTCCTTGCAATCTTCTTCTACCTTTGTGTAGTGTTGATGATGAACTGCTTCTTTGATAGCTTCAAATTCTTCGTCAAGGTATGATAACCTTCTCCAAGCCTCCAAGTACTTGCTCTGATACCAATGTTGGATTTTATTGATCTCCAAAGTATAGCTAGAAGTAGGTGAAACCCAACAGGACCTAGTTGACTTTTTCACAAACTTGTATGCACAGACCAATTTTCTTGTAGAGCAAATTGCTCTTTAGTCACTTGGAATTTTCCAAAACTGTTTCACACACATAAACTAGACTCTAAGAGCTTTCCAACAAGATATAGAACACCTCAAATGGATAAATACACAATGCGCTATGACCTCTGCAATATGCAGCTTTAATGGAGACCTTGAAACAGAGATGAACCTGAGGACACACATCACTTGCAGAGACTACTGCTCTTAACTCACAACTCCAATGACTTTGCAACTTTCTAGAATACAATAGACTTAAAGAGCTTTCTAAAAAGCCAAAGAACACATGATTTGGATACATACACAAGGAGATATGACCTCTGCAAGTTTGAGGTTTAATGGAGACCTTCAGCAGGGATAAAAAACAGAGAACACACACTACTTGCAGAGAGTATTTCTCTCAGCTCACAATTCAAATGATTATGAAACTTTACAGGAAGAAAGTAGACAGTAAGAGCTTTCTAATGAGCTATCAAACATGTAATTTGGATATATAATGAGGGAGATACAAGCTCTCCAATCTCTGCATACAAAACTACAATAGTGTAGAGATACACATATGACTCTCTTGGACATCCCACAAGATCATGACTTTTCTCCTCTTTTTATAGCATGGGAAACTAATCTAAAACCTTCCTAATACATCTAAATTCGTGGTAGACACTTGGATGGAGGTATTACATGACTCAAGTGCTCAAATAAGCAAAGTATTGATGGACTTTGAGAACTAGCCACATCGACCTTCCACTAGGACACCACTGAAGCTCCTTTGTGACTCACTAATTTGACTCACCATGTTCTAGAACTCACATGGTATTTTTGCTACATTTTATGAATAATATGAGCCTTCTTGAAGTATTTGAAGACTTCCCAAAGGTATTTACATAATTTGAGGTGTTCTATATCTTGTTGGAAAGCTCTTAGAGTCTAGTTTATGTGTGTGAAACAGTTTTGGAAAATTCCAAGTGAGTAAAGAGCAATTTGCTCTGCAAGAAAATTGGTATGTGCATACAAGTTTGTGAAAAAGTCAACTAGGTCCTGTTGGGTTTCACCTACTTCTAGCTGTACTTGAGGAAAATTTACAGGAAGAAAGTATTTTTGCTACATTTTATGAATAATATGAGCCTTCTTGAAGTATTTGAAGACCTTCCCAAAGGTATTTACATAATTTGAAACTTGTACCCTACATTAAACAAATGTTCGCAACACAAACATGGAAACATGGAAAACTAGATGTATTCTCATGGTACTTTGTAACTCAAGCTTGACCGGATTAATCTTGGTCAAGATGGTGAACATACCAAATCTGATGATGTATCTTTACAAAAGGCCTTGAAGTTTGCAAATTATTTCTAAGTAACTACACTTTATTCCCAATTGGATAGGAAGGATTTTGAGAAGAATGTTGAACTACATAATACTTTTATTGTTCTTGAGCTTTATGGATCTCTTCCATAAGCCCTTTGTGAATGTCCATGAGGTACTAGGCATTATCTTTTGGAAGTTGGGTTCTTAACATAATTTGAGAGTTGTATATCCATCCTTGGATGTTGTCTATAATTTGCAAAGAAGGGAGTCTGCGTGGTAGATGTATGATCACTCTTGTAATAGGCAAGCTCTACAAAGGGTAAAAGCTTGAACCAATCATTTTGATGATAGTTTATAGTGCAATGGAAATAGTGTTCTAGGAATTGATTCACCCCTTCTGTTTGTCCACCAGTCTATGGATGATTGGCTATAGAAAACTTAACTTAAACACCAAGAAGCTTTCATAGACTATTCCAAAAGCTGGATATAAACTATGGACCTCGATCACTATGAAGTCTAAATATGTATGTGAGAAACAATCTTGTAGTGGATACATATGTGATTGTCTTGATAGTTGGAATGAAGTGTGTCATCTTTGTAAATATATCCACTATAACCTAAATGGTATCATACTTATCCGATCTTAGTAGATCTTTGATGAAATCCATAGATAATGAGGACCATGCCCTTTCTGGCACAGCTAAAGATTGCAAGAGCCCATGAGGTTTATGTCGTGGTACCATAGATCTATTGCAAGTATCATAGGTTTGAATATATTCTTTGACTTCCTTCCACATTTGAGGCCACAAAAAAGCACTTGATATGAGTTCTATTGTTTTATTCACTGCAAAATGTTCTGCTTCGAGGTTATCATGATGTTGCTGGAGTAATTGGATCCTAGTATTTCTTGGAGGGATGTACAATAGGCTCTAATAGAATAGTAACCCATCAATATCCTCGAACTCGTTTACTTCATGTATTTTTGCTTCTTGAATTTTCTACTTGACATTACGTAACAATTCATCATGTGATAGAGTCTCACAAATCAAATGAGTCAAGGTTGAATGTTCTTGATCGTTTGAAGAGATGGCTATTAATTGAAGATTTTCATTCTTGATCAATACACTCTCCTATTGATCAGAAGCCTTTTCACCTTTCTTCGGTGCAAGGTAAGATCAATCTTGACAAGGCATCTGACTAACATTGCTAGCATCCTAGACAATACGTGATGAGAAATTCAAACCTCAGTAGAAAGTTATCCATCAAGATTGTCTTCTATTGAGGATGGGGTGGTCATAAAGTACTCTAAATTCTTATGATCTGTGTACATAGTAACTTTAGGAGCTACTCCTTCTAGATGGTGATTCCATGTATCAAATACATCCACTATGGCAGGAAGTTCTTTATCATGGATTTCATAATGAATCTCTGGAGGAGAGAATTCCTTGAGTGATATGCAACTAGATGTAGGTGTCCATCATCCCCATGTTGGGATAAGATTGCTCCCAACGTGAAGTTTGATGCATCTGTGTGCAGGAAAATGTGAAAGGCATTCTCTACATCTTCATTCCATGAGAATTTCGTGTTTCCTATAAGCTTTGTAAGAGTTCTCACTATATTGGAGTAATCTCTTATGAATATCCTATAAAAATTGGCAAACCCTAGAACACATTGTACATCTCGAACACATGAAGGAAGTTGCCAATCAAGGATTGTCTCAATCTTCTTCGGTTTTATAAAGTTTCCTTTCTCTGATACAATGTACCCTAAAAACTCCACTTTTGTTTGATGGAAAGAGCATTTCTCCAATTTTGTATGTAAACATTTTTCTCTTAGTCTCTCTAGGACTATCTTTACATGAGATTCGTGATCCTCTAGACTTTGGAGAATATCAAGATATCATCAAGGTATATTACCATAAAATCATGTAAATACTCTTGAAAGATATCATTCATCATACGTTGAAAGATGGTTGGAGCATTGGTGAAACCAAATGGCATAACTAAATATTCAAAATGACCATACCTTGTTTGAAATTCTCTCTTCCATTCATCTCCTTCTCAAATCCTAACATGATTGCTCTTCGAAGGTCAATCTTTGTGAAGAACTTTACTTTTCCAAGGCATTCCAAGAGCTCTCATATGAGTGGTAGAGGATATCTATTCTTTTTAGTGACTTTATTCAACCCTTGATAGTCTATACACATTCGAAGAGTCCCCTCCTTCTATTTTACAAATAGGATAGGTGCTCCTACAGGAGACTTTGAGTGTCTAATAAACCCCTTGGATACATTCTCATCAATATTCTTATGTAATTCTATAAGTTCCTCTAGGGATAGTCTATAGATTGGTCCGAAGGGTGATTTTTTCCCCTCTTGAAAATTTATGGCACAATCATAAGGTTTATGCTCTATGAGGATATCTCCATTCTTCTTCTCAAAGACATCTTGAAGATCTTGATACTAACTAGGTAGCTTTACTGGATCAGCTTTCTTGGACTCTTGAGCTCGTATGGCATAGATCATATATATTGGTTCCTTCCTTATTGCATGCATGATGATTTTGGCTTTTACATATATCTGGTTCTTTTTGATATCTCGATGAGTAATTTTGTTCTTCTCCCAACTGATGTCTAGATTGTGTTTCTTTGCCCAAGGCATTCCAATGATTAGAGGGTTTATTGGACTTGATATTACATTGCAAAATATGTGGGAATCATGTTCACCAAGGTGTACTCTTAATGGTGTGGTTTCCATGGTAATATTCCTAGATCCTAGAGGTCGTTCATCTACTATTCTAGCTACTGTTGGTTTGTTCTTCTAAAGTATTCAAATCTTGTGTTTTCTAACTAATCCTTCATCGATAAAATATGAGGAGGTTCATGAATCTACTAGGGATATAAGGGGAAGGCTCTTCTTAGGCATGATTAACTTGACAGGGGAAAGACATGTTTCTATGGGTGCTGTTGGAATTATGAGATCCTTCTTATATCATGGTCCAACTATATGGTCTCCTTTACAATTGGACTTTTTCGTTTCCTTGCTCTACAAGGGTGATTGCGACCCTGGAATTCGTTCTCTTGTTGGAAGAATTAACTACAATATGGCCAAGGTTTCCACAATAGATGCATAACATATTATCTCAGGAACCTATTCACGTCTATATGCATAGGTTTCGGAATAGGCTCTTCTCTAGGAGTGGGCTAGAAGGGTTTCCATTGGCGAAGTCTTCCTTCTACTTGCTTTTCTTGTTTCCTTTCAAAAAGGTAGTTATCACATTGAATGGCTTGAGTGATGTATTCATCCAATGTGTTAACCTCTGGCATTGTGAGTAGAAGGTCCTTCACATCACCTCTTAAACCCCCTCTAAATTGGCTTATGAAACAATCTTCATGCCAAGTGAGATCGCATATCAATTGCCTAAATTTTGATGCATAGGTAGAGCCAAGGTGGTTGCCTTGACATGGCTTTCAAAGCTTTGTTTGTCCCACATGACTCTTGTCTACATCTCCAAAACATGGTGGTGAACTCTCAAAGAGACCCCTCATAGTCATGAAGTACTATCATGTCCTTGTCCAAGTGTTAATAGTATACGTTTTTGCAAGAAAAGTTGCTCAATCGGATATTTAAAGTTGTCCACTTTGCTAAATTCGAGTTTTCTGAGTCTGATCTTACTGACTTGGACTTTTGATGAGTCTGATTTTTGAAAGTTAGTTACAATCTTATCTTAACAACTTTGCCGATCCATAGTAGCAGTCAAAGCTGGTCAAATTTTGGAAATTAAGGCAAAAATTTCAATGTCTCCATATAACATGAAAATTCATATTGTAAAGCCTATCAAAGGCAGTCTATAGAATAAATTTTGACCTGTAAATGGATTTTCTAGCACATTGATATGTCATGTGCATTTTGTAAAAATTGTCATTTTTCCACTTAGACCCTACAAAATCTTGTATAGAATTTCTATTAGCACGTGTGAGTAAATTAGAGTTGGTTTTATGAGTCTTAGACGTCTTTAGTTAGACATGACACTCCTAGAAAGATATAGGGTTAATGAAGTGGAACCTATCCTCTTACATGTGACATTCGGTTGAACTATCATGGTGAGAGGGTCGTGCGGACCACCTTTGACCAGTAGAATGCTTAGCTTGACATATCACAACATTCATGTACATGTATTTCATAACAATATCTTTTAATTCATGGCTCTTGTCTCTTCTCTCTTAGTCTCTTATGTGTTTTTACATGTCTCCTTGTATCTCTTTCTATGTGAGAAGGATCTGCAGTCTTGCATTGAACCAGTGAGGATAATCCGTTGAGAATAAGGGAATAAATATCTATTTATTCATAAATCATGACGCACATGCATTCATGACATCCACAAACACCCATCCATATGTTTTAGTTTTGAAAGTGTATAAGAAGCTCCATTCTTGGACCATTCTTCCTTTTGAAATCCATGCATATGTATGGTTTTCATTTTTTATCATCATGCATACATACCATCCAAAAGACCCATGCATATGATTTAAAGTTTGAAAGTGTATAAGAAACTCCATTATTTTAGACCATTCTTCCTTTCCCAAATTGATTCATGTGAATGGTTTTCTTTTGCCCTTGTCATTCATGTTCATGCATTTATCTTGCATTCATATGTTCCCCTTTGCATAATTAAATCATGAAATCTCTCCTCTCCATACCCAACTTCATCTTCAACTTCATATTTTGATCACAAAAGCCTTCCAACACTCACTAGCTTCATACACTACATGTGCTACAACCAGACCAGATCCACTCCCAATGGTGATCACCTCCACATTTGAACTTGACGTGAAACGCTTCATGGCAATTGCTATCTTGTTGGGAGGTCGTGATCCATATCCTTTGTTACATATTTTTCACCCTCATCATATCATCATCATCATTCTTGAGTGTTGCACTAGATTTCTCACAATATCATGCACATCTTTGTTGTGAAGTAAATGCATTTGTGAGAGATCTAGAACATCATGCATCACTTGCATATTCACGTAAGATGGAGGAAGGATTCAATTTCCTTATTGTTGAGAAACACAAAGAATAGTCTCTTCTATGTTGAGAGAGAAGGGAAAATTCAATGTCATCAACATTACAAGCTAATTAGATTTGTTTGAGAGCAAGCTATGATTTTTGGTCTTCTTGAAGATCTTTTGATAACATTCTTTGAACGAATTGTTGATACCTCCATCATAAACTGTGTCACTCAATATGATAGTCTTCCTTGGAGTGATTGCAGAAAGGAGATGCTCAAAGAATTCTATCTTGAGGTTACAACCAACATAATCATGATGGATTCTTATGATGGGTGAGTTCCCCAAATCCTAGTAGCTCTATTACTCACTTAGAAAATGAGTATATTAGACGCTATGAAAAACTTCCTAATGAGGATAAGATAACTTTGGAACCTGATCTTCTGATCAATTTTCTTAAGCTTCTTCATCCTGAGACTCGTAGGGAAGTTGAAAGGTGATTAGAAGAGCCAGATAAGAATTACGGTCTTACTATAAATTGGCAAAAAAAAAGCATAAAGTAGTAGAGGTTGTAGCCCATAGACATCGAAGACAATCATGCTTTATGAGAAAACTAGACTTCCACAATCTAGCCTTCAGTAAGCTAGGGAGCAAGTTAAAGAACAATCCCATGCTATGCTTTTTGACTGTACTCCTATTCCTCAAAGCCTAGTCAAGGTTTTAAAATAGAGCCAAATAAAAGTGTAGTTGAACAATCTCAAGTGGAAATTCTCACTAGTCAAATGGAAAGTCTTATTTCTACACAATCCAATTTGGCCAAGACTCTAGATGCTTAACAATCAAATTACATCAAAACTTTCCAAAATCAAATGAGCCCAGTGTCTTTTCAAGAGCCTAATCAACATGTTATACCTCCCAATCAAAATCCATAAGTAGCTCCTACTCAAGCATATCAAGTTCCTCCAATGCGTAATCCTTCAATGCAAAATCCTCATCCTCATGTGTAAAATCCTCAAATGTATGAAAGCATGTATCCTCAAGATTTTGAATTAACTTTTCAAAATTCTCAAAATCAAAATTTTCAAAATCATTAACCGTATACTATGGAAGGTCCTCTTGCACCTCAAGTATCACATGCTGCTCTCCAAACTCCTCAAATACATCAATTGCCTTATCAAAATCCTAATTATCCTATTCAAGCAATACCTTATCAAAAAAATCCTCAATTTCAAAATTTTCGACCACAAGTTAATCTAAGTCCTCAAAATCCAAATGGTTTTGTGTGTGTTCCTTGGTGTGGTTCGTTAGAGCACTTTTTGAGATTTTGTGAACTATTGACGGCTGCTAAGGAGCAATGGCTAGTAATAGACATAGACAATAAAATCTATGGCTATCAATCTAGGCTACCTTTCCAAGGAAATTATGGTAAGGGGGGAATGAAAAAGCACTATGAAAATATAACCTTAATGGATGTAAGAACTAGAGGGGTGAAACTAGAAGCTCTTGATGAACAAGAAGTAGAATCAAGTAAACCCACAAAGGAAGTTGACTTTTCCATAGAGGCTTTCGTAAGAACACCAGATGAGATTAGGAGAATAATGGCTTAGCAGTCATCAATAGAATATCAATCTCTTATTTCTCACATATCCAATGTAGAAGAAAAACAAAAAACAGATGAAACTGAGCCTAGCGAAAGAAGAGTGACTCAAAAACAAACCTCAAAAGGAATAGAAACCATCAAATAAAGATTGTGGTTGGCATATGAGAACTACAGATAATGGTGTAGGTACCTTGTATGGATCTTGTGCTAGTGTGCTCATATCCATAGGAGGAATCATAAAAGAATTTAAATTTTTTATTCAAGGTAATTTCTCCTATGAATTTCTCTTAGGGCAGCCCTTTATTTGTGAGAGTCCTATGGAAACTAAAGCCATAGATGATGGGTCTAGCTATGCTAGAATTAAGTCTATGGATGGAATGCAATCACTTCAAGTCATGATGGTAGAAGTGAATCATCCTAGTAATTGATTGTCAATTAGAAAAAAACCTATTGTTAATGAGGGTCATGAGCATGCTTGTAGTGATTGTGCGCCTCGATTCATGTTTGGAGCTACATATGATCAAAATTTCGGATAGAATCCATTGTTGAGGAGGACAACAATGGATGCTGGTTTGACATCTCGCAACCAACGAACTTGTACAATAATTTGTCAGTTTGTTTTCCACATTCTAGATTAGATTTTCTTCATAAGAGTCAATTATCCAAGTCTTTTATCCAAAAAACCCAAAAAGAAATTATAAAACCAACAAAATCATGGAGCATGATGAGCACATTGAGCATGTGATCGAGATATCTCATTGTTTCTCTATTCTTGAGGAGTTAGAGTTATGTCTTCACAAAATTCTAATTCCCATATTATTCTTCTTTCTTCCCTTCATGAGTATGCTCTGATCCAAGAGTATGCTCTCAACGTTGGCAAGAGCTCAAAATTTAACCAAACACATGATGCCTTAGTTGAAACAAAGTACAAAATTGTAGACAAAAAAATCAAACCCATAGCTCAACCATTACACCAAGGAAGTAATGAGAAAATTATTGATGTGAAAGCTGATTAATTCTTCGGGATAAGAAAAACATAGGACATACATTCACGGATGAAACAATCAAACAGGTGAAAATTGGTAGAGATGATGACTTTCTGTTGTGGAAGGACTCCATAGCCTTCACACAAGACTAACTAGCAAGGCCACACACTAGCAAGAGAGATGTCTTTCCACCCAACTAACTCCTCCAATATATAGCTCCAAGTCCAAGGGGGTAAGTCCCTCTCAAGGGGACATGTGTACCTTCCATCACATGGGTCCCTAAGG
Organism: Ceratopteris richardii; assembly: GCA_020310875.1. Taxonomy (NCBI): domain Eukaryota; kingdom Viridiplantae; phylum Streptophyta; class Polypodiopsida; order Polypodiales; family Pteridaceae; genus Ceratopteris; species Ceratopteris richardii. Next base: position 92,980,405 of record CM035424.1, on the reverse strand, counting down.
TGGTCACATGGTTTTCAAGCTTAGGATATCACATGAAATCACATGGCTTCTAAAAGACGACTCTCCAAGCTCTCACATACAAACCAAGTGGCTAGGAGAAGCTTCCAATCAAGCCTAAGGTACTCAACCTTAGAGAATTAGCCCTAAGGTTCAAGACCCATCTAAAAGAGGTAAATAAACCATAAATCCAAAGGGTTTCACACCTAGAAACCCAAGGGTTCTACCCCTTAGAACCACGTAATTATACAACATTCTCCCCCCCTTAAAAGCATTTTCGTCCTTGGAAATGAGTGGAGATATATACCTTGGGGTATTCCCCCGTGCTCCATGATTTCTTTGAGAATTTTCCCAATTTTTGAGAACTTCATTTAGTTGGAAGATGTAATGAAAGATATATGAAGTACTAGAATACCAGGAAGTACTTCAACTTTATCTATTTCTTGCCTATCTTTTACCTTGCAATACCCTATTTGGTCTTTTCAAGGCATAAGATGCAAGTTCTTGGGGACTTTCTCCCCTCCTTAAGAGTTTTCGTCCTCGAAAACTACCTGAGAGTAAATTGAAAATTGTGCTCTTTCAAAAATATCTGAAAAGAGTTTATTTTCAATCTTTTATTGTTCTCCTTGGTAAAAAGAACTATTCAGAGCTTCTTGCTTTCTCTTCTCCAAGCTTACAAAATAAATATCCCAAAGTTCAAGTTGAGATTACCCACAAATTCGATGTCCCATACCACCAAATTTACTTCAATGGTAGTGTAAGCCTAGATGTCCCATACCATCGGGCTTACACTTCCACTTTGGTAAAGGTAACTTTAGCTTAAATTTTGGGATCAAAGCTTCTTCTAATCAAGTAAGATTTATTACTTCTTGGACTTGAAATTATTATTTCCACCATAGAGCATATGTATTGCCTATGCTACAATGGAATTTCAACTTACCAAGTCTCAGTTTTAATTGCAACTTGACAAGACTGAATGTCAAAGATTGGTTTTTCAATGATTCCTTTGTTCAGATGTACTCTAAAAGATCATTTTATGTCACGTGATAATAGAGCTAGTTTATACTCAACTAGATATTATCTCTTATGACATAATGAGTCATCTGAGAAAGAATAATGTGAATTGCCAATCAAATCTCTATGTTGAAGTAGATGGTAATTCCATTTACTGTATAGTCCTTTATTTTCTAGGACATTAGAAAATGGTACTTAGGGTTTATTACCACCCTTGAGTTTTACCTTCTCTTCATGCCTTGCATTTGCTTGTAACAATAGTGTAAAACTCCGAATAGTTCTTTACTTCTTTCAAACAAAGAACTTTCTTGAACTGATGCTTCCATCTTCTAAAACTAAGATGTTGTTATACCATATTTTCTCTTACTTAGAGTTTTGAGAAGATAATACTCTAAGTTACCTCTATTGTATCGTGGTCTTAAGAGAGAAAATTTTTGTATTACTACTTTAAGTCTATGGCCTTGCTGATCAGGCATGCCATGGGCTTTTATGGAATTTAAACTTCCATAAGAGGGATTTTTTGTTTTAAGGTAGTTCAAGAAGTTAGGATTATTTGGACTAAGCCAAACTTAAAGGAATTAAATGGTTTATAGTGGCCAATTGGCCTTATCACCATTCTTCCTAGAAACTAATAAAATCAAATCCTACTTAACTTCAAGAACTTAATCACCCTCTCTACTCAAAAACCCATGTAATATATTCCAAATGCATAGTTTAGTGTATGCCAAAATATTTACACCTTTATTGGAAAAGGTGTTGCATGCATAAGGTTCAGAAGTTGAACCCCTAAAGCATGTAAAAGTTCCAATTCAGAACTTTGTTCATCCAACGCACGGTGCAAAATTTCCTTGAAACTTAGTATATGCAAGTTTCAACAATGCATTAGATGCATTCTTCCTAACCACGACCGTTTTAATGCACCTCCAATACTTCTTTTCAAAGCAATGAACTCGATGCATAGTGCAACTTATTTCCATGATTGATTGTTGATGTCACCACAAAAACTGGGCCACCTAAATCTATGCATCCACTTCTGAGTCATGTCTATTATGACATACACTCTATGTTCTTTAATTTGCAAAGAAAAGAAAAAGGTGCAAATATTTACCTGGAAATTAAGCTTCGTCCATCCCTTGGTTTTATTTGAGTGTTCCCATGGTGATGAAGTAGGTTTCGGCCATCCCATCTTGTCCATCATTGGATTCCTTCTTGGGCATTTTTGTACTTACTTGTGTGCCCATAAGTGTGGATTTACCTTTGTAATCATGCATTACACATGCATTTTAAGGGGTGAAATCTATATGCATAGTTAATGGATGTCATGCGCATGCTTCCAATATCCTTGGGAATGGAACTTTTCAAAAAGAACCATGCCCTCCTAACTATCATGTAGAGCCAATCTTCATGCAAAAGAGATTTATGCATAAAATATCAATTCGTGTATAAAATTTCACGGAATTTGTGAGAGAAGAAAATAACTAACTCTTTAACCCTGTTCTTTCCATGATCTTGGTGAAGAGTCTATCCTGCCTTTGAATTTTGTCCCATGGGACTTCGTCCCATAGTTTCTATCACGCCTTTCAAAATCTCTTACAATGAAACTACACATTAGTGGGTTTATTCTAATAAAAAAAATAGCTCATATGAGCAACATTATAACAAGTAAACCCATATGCAATATGTAAAATGACATTACAAAATGTATAAACTTATCTTCTCCGATTTGTAATGCAGAGAAATTATGGGAAACTCCATGCATCCATAAAAAATTGTCGAATAGGAGCTAGAGGTGTGCTCTTCATCTCGTCTCTCCCGTTTAGCTCGCCGCCGCGCCTCGCAGTAACAAAAGGTGGCGAAAGAAGAGGAACATTGCAGGAAACAAACGAGGCCCTGTTCGCAATCGATATTGGAGGCTCCCGTATTGAGAGAGGCAAACCATCTGAGATTCATGATGGTTGCGGTGTCCGTTGGCAAGATGAAGATCTTGAAAGAAAATACATCACGGTGAAAAACAGATGGAGTTTCTACTCATCTGGATGATGAGGTGAGATAGCAAAACGATCCTAGAACTGCATGAGTCTTCTATCACGTACTAACTGTAGAAGATGTGAGGAGTTGTCCACGTGCACACAACACCCAGGTTATAATGTATATTATGTAGTCTCAGCTATGGAAGGTTCTCATGCTTGTAGCTTTAGTCATCGAAAGTGTCCTTGCCTTACCGGAAAGAAATCCCATATAGACAGTTCTCCATCAGGAAGTGCTCTATAAAAGGAGCATTGTGATCGTAATTCAACATATCACGAGGATACGCCCGCAAGTCCTTCAATGCTCTGGACGACTACCCATGCCTATAATGCACTAATACGCCCGCAGGTCCTTCAACACTCTAGATGGCTACCCACGCCTATAGTGCGCTCTTGGCTGTCCGTAGGGACGAACGGAGGTCCTACAGCTATCCATGGGGACGCGCGGAGGCTCTGAACTTTGAAGCTTCCCGTGGGGATGTTGCTCAAAGCATGACCTTAGTTGCCATGGCGTACTAACTTTAGAAGCTTTTACAGGTGACATCGAAAGGAGTGCATCCTTGGTAGAGTAAGTATAATGAACTAGATGAGTTTGTGGGGTTAAGAAGGAAATAAACGAAACTCGGAAAGAAAAATTGTAAGCTCTCAACCAAGGCTCTGGTACCAGTATTGTGGAAGGACTCCATAGCCTTCACACCACTCTTGTGGAAGGACTCCATAGCCTTCACAGAAAACTAACTAGCAAGGCCACACACTAGGAAGAGAGATGTCTTTCCACCCAACCAACCCCTCCAATATATAGCTCCACGCCCAAGGGGGTAAGTCCCTCTCAAGGGGACATGTGTACCTTCCATCACATGGGTCCCTAAGGTGGTCACATGGTTTCCAAGCTTAGGATATCACATGAAATCACATGGCTTCTAAAAGAAGAGTCTCCAAGCTCTCACCTACAAACCAAGTGGCTAGGAGAAGCTTCCAATCAAGCCTAAGGTACTCAACCTTAGAGAATTAGCCCTAAGGTTCAAGACCCATCTAAAAGGGGTAAATAAACCATAAATCCAAAGGGTTTCACACCTAGAAACCCAAGGTTTCTACCCCTTAGACCCATGTAATTATACAACACTTTCTTTTGTCAGTAGAGAGAGATAAATTTAAGAGTCACGTGTAGCCATGGAAAAGCCTTTACTATGTATCCTCATGAGATTGGTTGCCTAGATCCTAAGGTAGTTGCACCCATGATCATCTTTACTATTCCACATATTTCATGGGATCTTTGCCCCATACTAGTTCCAAAGACTCACTTACTTGAGCTAATTAAACTACTTAAGGAGAAGATAAACATCAGAATTTTAGAGCCATCTTTTGCACCTTACTCAAATAGATGGTTCATTGTGCCTAAAAAGAATGGGAAACTATGTTTTATTCAAGATCTCTAGCCTCTCAATAAAGTCATCATAAGGAATGTAGGAATAGGACCCTAGATGAGTTTGTTGAATCATTTTTAGGACATTCTATGTATTCAATGGGTTATTTATATTCTGGGTATGAGTGATTCCAATCAGCAATTGATAGTCGTGACATAACCACAATGAAAACTCCTTTAGGCTTAGTGTTGTTGGAGACCTCTTAATCTCCAAAGACTTGATCTATACTGATCTAAGAGCACCTCTATATCAGTTATAGACCAAACTTTACACAAATATTACTTTGATTTATCAAATCATTCATGAACAATTCTCTTAGTGAGAATTTTCCTTCTTCAAGAAATCTGCTTGAAAGATTGACTTCATTACCTGCACATATCTTTAGATTTCTTCAATCTAATGATATATATACCTCCAAGCTCCCTTTGTGCAATCATATCAATCATTAGTCCTTCAAATGAATCATTAAAACTTCAATTTGATTCTTAAGATCAAAGGTATGTCAAACACTGTCTTCCACAAATGGCGACTTTGACATGGTCAACTTCTTAAGTTGATTTCTCACAGTACAGATCCTATTTTGCTAAATGCTTTTAGCCATAGCTTCCTTACCTTTTAACTTAGATTTTGAATACTCATTTATAAAAAACTTTACACTATGCACTGAGATCTAAGCAAAACATCGACACAAAAAAGTGTGCAACTCTGAGAGGTCTACCTGCAGACTTTACATACACATGTTGCTATTGATCATACTCACAACATGAAAGGAATTGGATCATAAAATTCTGAACATAGCTTCATTAGCTTTCAGATTAGATGTGTACAAAAGGATTTCTGATCCACATGATCAAACTGAGAGAACTGAGAGAAAAACTCGTCACTAATTTCCTGAGAAAGACTCTCTACACATCTATCTCTAAGACACTTGTCATCAAATGACTCTCTCTCTCTTATTTCTATACATCATTGACTTATTTACATATGGTTTTAGACTTATCCCGAGTCTTTTACATTACTCCTTATCATCCTAAGGAATATCTATACTCAGATTACAAGAATTTCCACCTGTAATGTAAATATGTATACAAACTTCACTTCTAAAATCTCTTCACTTTCTCAAGTGTCTTTTTTCACTTCAATCTGATCATGAGCTTGCTTCAAATTCTTTTTAATCACCAATTTGTGATTGGTTTGTTCCAACAGCTCCCCCTCAATCACTAATTGTGATTATTCCATTCTTCTTCACTCCTGCCATCTCCTTGAATCTTTGTAGCTTAGGTCCATCCAAGCTTTTTGTTAACATATCTGCAACTTGTTCTTTTGTTGAAGTATACATCACTTCAATCTCTTTATCAAGTACCTTTTCCCTCAAGAAATGATACTGAATCTCTATATGCTTAGTCCTGGCATGAAAAACAAGGTTAGATGCCAAATACAATGAACTCATATTATCTCCAAAAATAATTGGAGTACTCTGATAAGTTCTAAAACTCTTCAACAAGGTCTTTAACCAAATCACTTCTTTTGCAGCCTCTACCAATCCTTTATACTCAGCTTCTATAGATGACAAAGCAACTATATGTTGCTTCTTTGAGCACCAAGAAACTAACTTATCTCCAATATAACAGAGATACCCATGAGTAGACCTTCTATCATCTGAATCACCTGCCCAATCTGCATCACTAAATACTTTGATTCTTGTATCAGAAGTAAATCCATAATACAGACCTTCACTTAGGGTTCCTTTGATATATTTGAGTACCCTTTGAGCTGCAATCCAATGAGTCTTCTTTGGACAATGCATAAATTGTGATAACACACCTACTCCATATGATAGATCTGGCCTTGTCAAAGTAGCATAGATTAAGCTACCTACCAAACTTTGATATTTCTTCATGTCATTGAATTCTTCACGTCCATACCTGCTCAACTTATGATTTACCTCGAATGGTGTGCTTGAAGGCTTGCAATCCTCCATGTTGAATTTGAACAGAAGATTCTTCAAATACCTTTCTTGTGTAACATATACTCCATGTTGAGTATATACAATTTGCATTCCTAAGAAATAAGATAATTTTCCCAAATCACTTATCTTAAACTCCTTCTCTATTTGTTTCTTAAGTTCATTGATTCCTTGAGCATCTGTACCTGTGGCAATGATATCATCAACATAAATACACATATCCATTTTCACTTGCCTTCACTAGCAAGCTACTATCTGCCTTTGATCCTTGAAATCCACATTGATTCAAGAACTTAACAAGCCTGTAATTCCAAGCTCTTGGAGCCTGCTTCAACCCATACAAAGCTCTCTTAAGCTTACACACGTAATCTGATCCATTTGAATCTATGAAACCTTCTAGTTGCTCCATGTACACTTCATCTGCAATGTATCCATTCAGAAATGCATTCTTCACATCTAATTGTGACAACTTCCATCCTTTACAAGCTGCAATAGCAATCAATGATCTAATTGTAGAAATCTTAGCAACAGGACTAAAGGTTTCATCATAATCTACCCCATAAGTTTGGGCATAACCTTTGACCACAAGTCTAGCCTTGTATCTAGACACCTTACCATCTGCAAACGTTTTTGTTTTATACACCCACTTACATCCAATGACCTTCTGATTCTTTGGTCTTGGCACCAATTCCCATGTTTCATTTTCAAGTAGAGCATCATACTCTTCTTGCATTGCCTTCTCCCAATTCTGTTTACCTTTAGCTTCTTCATATGTGATTGGGTCCTCTTCTGTCTTCACAATATAAGCATAATCTTTTGTTGTTAGGAAGGATGTATCATAGCTATACCTCATAGGCTCTTTCGTTTCTCTTGAGGATCTTCTGACCTCTACACTTCTTGAAGTCTCAGCCACATTTGATTCTAGATCAAATCTTGGCCCATCTTCAACATTATCCTGCAATTTACTTTTACAATCAACATCATCAATATCTTCTTCATACACACTTACTTTTGTCTTCCCTTTTCTTTGTATTTCTTTAACATCTGCATACTCATTTGTTGACCCTGTATACCATGTGCTTTGCTCATCAAATGTAACATCTTTGGTAACAAGAAATTGCTTTGTAGATGGACTCCACAATCTGCAACCCATCTGTCTATGATCATACCCAATAAACACATACTTCTTTGCTTTGGGTTCTAACTTATGCCTCAATTGTGAAGGAACATAAGCATATGCTAAATATCCAAATACCTTACAATGATCAAGAGTAGGTTTCTTACCCCACCATGCTTCATAAGGAGTTCATCCCTCCAGTGCTTTACAAGGTAACCTATTCACAAGGTATGTTGCAGTGTTGATAGCTTCTGCCCACAAGTAATTTGGGCAATTCTTCTCCTTCATTGCTCTTGCAAACTCTACAAGAGTTCTATTTCTCCTTTCTACAATTCCATTCTGTTGAGGAGAGTACCTGCGAGTTACTTCTCTCTTTATACCTGCATTCCACAAGTAATCATCAAACTCTTTAGAAAAATACTCTCCCCCTCCATCTGATCTCAACCTCTTGAGCTTTTGTCCTGTAATCCTTTCTGCATAAGCATGATAATGCTTGAATGTCTTGAACACTTCTGATTTGTCCTTGATTACATATAAAGTAATCCATCTAGTTGCATCATCAACAAACAACACATAATATCTAGATCCATTTATGCTATAGTCCCTTGAAGGACCCCACACATCTGTATGAACCAATTCAAGCATATTTGGATACTTATATCCTGATTTATTGTATGAACTCTTGTGTGCTTTACCTAATTGACAAGATTCACACTTGTACACCATATGTTGCCCTTCAACTTTTGGCAATTTAAGCACTACATCATTCCTTGACATTTCCTTTATGGCTCTCTCATTGAAATGACCTAGCCTTTTATGCCATAGGTCTAACTCAGACATCTTTTGACTTCCATAAGTAAATAAAGCATGTCCCACATTACCTTGGACTTTGAGAGTAAACAACCTTCCTTCCTTTTTACCTGCAATTATGTTTTTATATCCCTGATTTGGATCTTGCACATAAAAACCATCATTTGTGAATCTGACTTCATATCCCTTCTCCACAATTTTCCCTACACTTATCAGATTTTTAGGAATAGTAGGAACATAAAGTACCTTGCTCAAGAGTGTACTTCCACTCTTTGTCTTCACTGATCCAATGCTCTCCACTTTATGCTTGGTGTTGTCACCTGTTTGAACTGTATGTCCATTCACCTTTGCTTCCATATCAGTCATCAAAGATATATTGCCACTCAGATGATTGCTACATCCTGAGTCAATATAAAACACCCTTTGATCTTCTCCTATTGATTCATGAGTTGCATTCAAGATAAGAGTCATATCATCCTTCTGATCTGATGCATAGTTATAATAATTGTTGTTGTAGGATTGAGATTGAAAGCTTCCTCCACCTCCTCTAGCATATGATGTCCTACCACCTCTTCCTCTGAAGTTGCCTCTTTGGTTTCTGCCTCCTCTACCTCTTTGATTGAAACTCTGGTTATTACTTCCACCATTTTGATTTTTATACCAACAATCATTTGCCAAATGATTAGTTCTGCCACAAATCCAACAAGATTTAGTATTATCTTTGTTCTTACCTCCTCTTCCTTTACCTCAGAAGTTCACCTTTCCTGTTGTAAAGTTAGCTTGACTTGAAGTTCCTTCATCATCAGTTGACTGCTTCCCTTTGCCATTTTTTTTCTTGTCCTTGGAGTACATGGCTTGGCTTGCACTCCTATCATTGTCTCCCTTAATGTCCTACTCAAAAGTTAGCATGTGTCCTAGCAATTGATTAAGATCAGGAGTAAAGTGATCAAGTGATAATTCTATGGACAATATGAAAGGCTTCCACTTCTCATCTCCTCTTAGACCTGTAAGTATTTGCCTTACCAACTTATCCTCTTCAATATCTTCATCTACTGCTCCCAAGCTATCTGCAATATCTTTGATCCTTGCCACATAATCAGAAATTGATAGTGAACTCTTCTTCTTGAAAGTTGTGAATTCTGCCCTTATCCATGTACAAAAATTTCTACATATTCTTTATTAATTTCTTTTGATGAAAGTTCCTAACGAGCATTCAATAAGTTTCCACTCTGCCAAATTGAATGGAAAATTATATATAAGATGAAAACAAAATTGATAAATTTTACTTATTAACAAAATTTCACGTACAATATTATCGAACATGTGCATTTTTATGCATGTTGAGGACTAGAGATTTCACCACTTACATATGTTGAAATTTAGCAAACCAATCATGCGTCATTATTGAGACCAAATATAACCTTCTAATAATTTTTCATCTCATCTTCCCTTTCCTTCCTTTATGTGCACCTTTGGAAATCTTTCAAATGCACGGAAAGTCATTCAAATGCACAGAAAGAAATCCTCTCTCTTGTTTACAAATTTACATGAAATTATTATGCAGTTGGAAGGGCACCATATCGTAGAAGAAGCCATATCTTATTCTGAAATTATTATGCTTGAATAAGGGAACAAATTAATAAAGAAAAGGAAAGATGAGCTCAAAAGTGGGGATGTTAGCATGATATCCCAATAGAGCTTAATCTTCAAATTAAAAAAATGATTACATAACTCCAAAGAACAATAAATACTTTATCAATTTCTTGTGATGAAAGGAGCATTCAACAAGTTTCCACTTTACCAAATTGAATGGAAAATTATATACAAGATGAAAACAAAATTGATAATGATAAATTTTATTTATTAACAAAGTTTTACTTACACATCGTAGAAGAAGCCATATCCATGCTCGAATAAGGGAACAAATAAAGAAAAGGAAAGATTAACTCAAAAGTGAATATAAAACACAGAGAATATAGGAAAGATTGATACTATAGGAAAGAGAGAATATAGTAAGGTAAAGAACATAAAACACAGAGAATTCAATAGGAAAAAACATTTCATATCTTCAAACGCCTAATTTGAGATTATTTTTTAGATTAATGACATTACAGGCTTCGTCTTGGGGCGGTGGCAATGGTTGTATGGTAGCAAACACTCAAGCACTCAAGCATATATTATGATGTATGCTGATAAATATCTACTATTCCAATCTAAGATGGGACAACTGTGTCATCTACATGCTTTGGATGAATTCTATTTACGTGGACTTATTGTGAACCTAAACAGAACTAAGGTTCTTACCTTTCACATGTTAGAAGAGGCGCAAAATATATGCTTGCTAATGCTCATTGGAAGACAGGTTACGATGGCCAGCTCATTTATATACATGGGCATCACCTTTTTACATGGGCACCGTTTTACATACACAGGTGATGGATGGAACAAGGTGATTAAACAGGTGATTTGGCTACACTAGGTAGAGATGGATTAGCCCATTGGAATCTTGTTCACCCAAAATGTAGTATTACTGAGGAATTTTCAGGGGTGGTTGATTGGCGACCTGGTTATTCCTATGTATCTCTACTACATTCTATGAGAGTTGCCAGTGGTGAGTGTAGAGTTTCTACACATCAGCTAGAGATCGAGAGATGTAGATCTGAAGGGACCCCCAAAAGGCAAAGGTTTTACAGACTGCCTTACAGAGATTTGAGTGTGGGGAAATTTACTTTTTGTTTGGTGTCCGGCTTATTTAGAGATCTGAAAGAGGGAGATTGTGACATTCTTGGTATGCCATCGTCACTATCACATTATTAAGCACATATGACCATAGGAGGCTGGGTAGATACTAGATATCTCCTCAAGATTCAGAGACACAGGGATATCACTGTGGAGGCCCCAACTGGACAAATAGTATTTTGTGCCACCTCACTGTAACACATTTATTCCAGAGAGGGGGACTACATCGGAGACACCCCCCCTCTCCCCTCCCCCCCCCGGGATTCATATTAGCAGAGGCAGAGGAGTAGAGGACACAGACAACAGTGTTATCCTAGGTTTCAGATATATCTGATGTTGTGAGTCTGAGATCTGGAGGACTAAGATTTGCTCAAAATTAACACCATGTTGTTGCTTAAAACCCTTTGCAACAAGTTGTTCTTTATAACTTGGAAAAGCACTATATGATGTGAATTTCAGCTTATATACCCAATTACATGGTAAAGCTTTCTTGCCCGTTGGCAAAGGTACTAAATCCCAAGTACCATTCTTGTGAATAGAATCCAACTCACTCTTCATGGCACTCTCCCACTTGACATGATCCGTTGTTTGCATAGCCTCTTTGTAGCAACAAGGCTTACTAGCATCTATTAGCATAACAAAATAATCACTTTTTGTGCATCCGAGAGTTGACTTTGTTGAAGGGATAGGTGAGTCTCTCCTATACATTGTTTCCTGATTTCATTATTACTCAAGATAGTAAAGTGTTGACCACAGAATTCTGTGGAGGAAATCCTACACAATGAAATGCACAAAATTTACACAATCTATTTATCTACATATCTATATATCTACCTATTTATCTATGTATACCTATCTATATATACCTATCTATCTATCTATCTATCTATCTATATATCTATCTACCGCTAACATTATCCATACACGACAAGTGATGTGATTTTTAAGAAGTTTGTGCACTCTCTTATTGCACCGTTCTGGAAAGGATAGATAATATATGTTCATTCATGTCATATCGGAAAGGAGGCATGGGGTATTATCTTATCAGTACCTGCACATAGAAATGTTGGTTCATGGAGGAAAATCTTACATCTAATTTGGTAATACGGAGTGACTTAACAACATTGATAACTTTGTTCTAAGTTTAGAAGTATTCAATGTCACTTGTAGTTGGTAACATATTAGTATGTTCCATTCTTTGCATCAATTGATAACGTTATTCTAAGTTTAGAAGTATTCAATGTGCTCAGTTACCTTTTAACACACCATATTAGTAATTGGTGTGTTAAAATGAGTTGAGGACCCTCAACCTTTACAAAGAATGTCTTCTGCCTTGATTTCTCTCTCTCTCTCTCGCTCTCTCTCTCTCTCTCTCTCTCTCTCTCTCTATATATATATATATATATATATATATATATATATATATACACACATACACACACACACATATATATATATATATATATATATATATATATATATATATATATATATATATATATATATATATATATATATATATATATATATATATATATATATATATATAGAGAGAGAGAGAGAGAGAGAGAGAGAGAGAGAGAGAGATATGGCTCTCTTTCTCTCACTCTGTGTGTGTGTGTGTGTATATATATATATATAATGAGGACTTCCTTGACTTGGTTGTGTTTTGGAAATGCTCTTACAAAGCATTCCAAACATCTGTTGCACTTTTCGATCCCCTGATGTGAGGTAGAAGATAATCATTTACAACCATGTAAATGATGCTCCTAGCTTGAGCATCCTTTCTCATCCAAGTTTTCAATTGTGCAAGATCTTCCCTAGTTGGAATACTAGGCTCTACGAACTCAGGCTTTTCTTCTTCTCCTGTGATAAATGCCATCAAATCTTTGCTCATGAGGTGTGCTTCCATCCTCATGGACCAAGCAAGATAGTTCTCCCTATCTAGCTTATCAATCTGCAAGCTTTCTCCCATCTTTGATCTTCTGTGTCTGCAATTACTATGATTTATGATAATAAATTGTACCTTTGATATGAGACTTCAATCTTTCTTGATCCTTTGAACTCGTACTTTGTGCTTCTGCAAGTTATCTTCAAGAATTTGTCCTTTTCCACCTTCAATTAGAAGAAACTTCAATATCTGCAGCAGTCGGGACTTCCAATGCCTTTACTTTACTTGTATTGCACCTTATGCTCTGATACCACTATTGGAGACCTCTTAATCTCCAAAGACTTGATCTATACTGATCTAAGGGCACCTCTATATCAGTTATAGACCATACTTTACACAAATATTACTTTGATTTATCGAATCATTCATGAACAATTCTCTCAGTGAGAATTTTCCTTCTTCAAGAAATCTGCTTGAAAGATTGACTTCATTACCTGCACATATCTTTAGATTTCTTCAACCTTATGATATATATACCTCCAAGCTACCTTTGCGCAATCATATCAATCATTAGTCCTTCAAACAAATCATTAAAACTTCAATTTGATTCTTAAGGTCAAAGGTATGTCAAACACTATCTTCCAGAAATGACGACTTTGACATCGTCAACTTCTTAAGTTGATTTCTCACAGTACAGATCCTGTTTTGCTAAATGCTTTTAGCCATAGCTTCCTTACCTTCTAACTTAGATTTTGAATGCTGACTTATAAAAAACTTTACACTATGCACTGAGATCTAAGCAAAACATCGACACGAAAAAGTACGCGACTCTGAGAGGTCTACCTGTAGACTTTACATACACATGTTCCTATTGATCATACTCACAGCATGAAAGGAATTGGATCATAAAATTCTGAACATAGCTTCATTAGCTTTCATAATAGATGTGTACAAAAGGATTTCTGATCCACATGATCAGACTGAGAGAACTCAGAGAAAAACTCGTCACTAATTTCCTGAGAAAGACTCTCTACACATCTATCTCTAAGACACTTGTCATCAAATGACTCTCTCTCTCTTATTTCTATACATCATTGACTTATATACATATGGTTTTAGACTTATCCGGAGTCTATTACATTACTCCTTATCATCCTAAGGAATATCTATACTCAGATTACAAGAATTTCCACCTGTAATGTACATATGTATACAAACTTCACTTCTGAAATCTCTTCACTTTCTCAAGTGTCTTTTTTCACGTCAATCTGATCATGAGCTTGCTTCAAATTCTTTGTAATCACCAATTTGTGATTGGTTTGTTCCAACAAGTGCAAATTTGTACTTTACCACAAGGAGTGACTAATTCTCCAACTTATATGATGAGTGCTATGAATATGGTCTTACATGCTTTTATCCCTCATATAACCATGCCATTCATTGATGATATTCCAATTAAATGGAGTGAGAAACATGTTAAGGAAATTACTTTAGATTCATTTTGATGTTGTAAATTTGTTCGTGAACATTTCTCTCATTGTGAACAAATATTTCAATGATTTGAAGAGGTAGGTCTCACATTTTCCATAGAAAAATCTATTTTTGGTGTCACAAGGTTCTTATTGTTGGACATTTATGTGGTCATTATGGTCGAACGCCATACCCACAAAAAGTTGATGCCATTAGCAATATTTCTAAAACATGCAACAACATGAGTGAGGTATGCAGATTTCTTGGTGCTTGCATCTTTTATGTTATTTGGATCCCACACTTTGCTCATGTTGCCGATTGTCTCTACGACTTGTTGAGCAAGGAACGAAAAATTATTTGGACTGACAAACACACACAAGCTATGTGTAAATTGAAGAAATTATTGCTTAAAGCTCCCATCCTTAAGCGTGTAGACTATTTTGTTAACAAACCTATTATATTGACTATTGATACTACTCCTATTGGTATAGGTTGGGTCATAAGTCAAGATGATAGTGAGGGGAATAGATATGTAATTAGGTTTGGGGCTAAAATTTTACATGAAACACAACGAAAGTATCCACAAATCAAACAAGAACTATGGGGTATGGTAACAACCTTGAAAATAGACAAAGAATATTTCATTGGTGCAAATGTCAAAGTTTAGATTGATTGTTTGCCTCTCATTGGAATGATAGCCAATTGTTCATCTCTTGATATAGACATGCTTAGATGGATCTCATATATTAAGTTCATAAATCCTAAGTTAGTTCATATTTCAGATAAGTCAAATTTAGTTGCTAACATGTTATCGAGAGCTAGATTTGATGATGATCTTAAAAGTGATATAATAAAGCATGTGAAATTAGTTGACTATGTTCCACATATATACGAGTATGAGAAATTTCATGAGTTTGAGTACAAAGATGAATGGAGAGACATAGAAACTTATCTGAGTACATTGCACCCATTACCTAGTTGGACTACGAATAGATTCCGTAACATTGGGAAATGAGGTTACAATTTTTTTTCCTACGTAACCGTTATCTTTGGAGAAATGCTAAGATTAAGGTTAACATAACTCAATGAGTCCTAGGAAAATGAGCTCTTCAGTTGCAAGTAATGAAGGAAATGCATGAGACATTATGAGCACGTCATAAAGGGTTTTTTGGAACATACGAAGAAATTAGAAGTACCTATTATTGGCCTAAGATGTATGTTGATATTAGTAACTATGTTTCTACCTATTCTACTTGTCAATTTCATTCCTCAATCAAACATAGAGATCCTTTGCATCCTACTTATCCACCTTGTATTCACTACAAGTGGGTAGTAGATCTAGTAGCTATGCCTAAAGGAATTGAGAAAATGTATTACATTGTACTTGCAAGAGAAGACTTAACTAATCATTTAGAGGGACGTGCACTATGATCTAAGACCACTTACAATGTTTGCAAATTCTTGCTTGAAGATATCATAAGTCACTTTGCATACATAGAAAAAGTAGTTGCCGATCATGGAGAGTTAAATGTGAGAGAAGGTAAAGAGTTCTTTGAACATCAGGATATTTGTTTGTCTCTCACTAGTGCATATAATCCAGAGGACAATGGTAAAATAGAGAGAGGGCATCCACCTATTGTGAAAGCTATATCTAAAGCATGTTACAGTGACATTAAACAATGACTTAGATTCTTACCTTTTGCACTTTGGGTAGATAGAACGATATGCACATGTACCATAGGGTATTGTCAAAAACCATTGTTTCCAATTCAGTCATATTTTTGCATGGTCAAATTTTCCTTGTTCTAAAACATGTCTTCTGATGATTTTTTGAGTTTGCGCATTAAATAGTTAGAAAAAAAGTAACTTAAGACTTGATGATGCTGTTGAAAAATTAAGAGAATCTAGAATGAAGGACAAGATTTATTTTGACTAAACTCATCGATTGCATCCTAAGCTGATTGAAGTAGGAGATTGGGTGCTCATTTATGATATTACATTTGAATCTCAATATGATGCATGCAAAAAAATCACTCAACGGTGGTTTGGGAAATACATTGTATCAAAAGTCAACAACAATGGTACGTATGCTCTTTGTGAATTAAACGATGTTGCATTAAACCTTTGTTTGGAGGTAAAAGGATAAAGTTATTCATGAAATGTGATAATGAAGAGAACATTTTAGATGAGGACATTGAAGAAGATGACAACTACAATGTGGGAACAAAACAATCTCAAATTGATGATTATGAAGAACTTGAAGCAAGTCAAGAATCAGAATGAAGCCAAAGAAGTCATTGAAGATAGTGAAGAAATCTCAAAAATGTAACTTGCATACATATGTACATTACAGATGAAAATTCTTGCACTATGAGTTTAGATGATCATTAGAATGATAAGGAATAATTTAATAGATGTGGAATGAGTCTAGAATCATATGTACATAAGTCAATGATGTAAAGAAATAAGAGAGCGAGTCATTAGATGTGTAGAGAGTCATCTTCAGGAGTTAGCGGTGAGACTTTCTCTGATTTCTCTCAGCGTGATCATGTGGATCAGGAAATCTTTTGTACACATCTAATCTAGAAGCTACTCAAGCTATGTTCAAAGTTTCATGGTCTAATTCCTTTGAGGTTGTGTGTATGATCAATAGGAACATGTATATGTAAAGTCTGCAGGTAGACCTCTTAGAGTCGCGCACTTTTTCGTGTCAATGTTTTGCTTGGATCTCAGTGCACAATGTAACGTTTTTGATGAGTTGGCATTCAAAATCTAGTTTAGAAGGTAAAGAAGCTATGGCTAAAATCATTTAGCAAAAGGGGACTTGTGGTGTGAGAAATCAACCTTAGAAGTTGATTATGTCAAAGTCGCTTGTTCAAGAAGATAGTTTCTGACATACCTTCGAACTTAATGATCAAATTAGAGTTTTAATAACTCTTTTGAAGGTCGAATGGTTGTTAGGATTGCGGAAAGGTAGTATGAAGATATGTGTGTCATTATATTGAAGAAATGTGAAGATATATGCAGGTAATGGAGTTAATCTCTGAAGTAGACTTCTTGAAGAAGAAAAGTTTTCACTCAGAGAAGTGATAGTTAATGATTTGGTAAATCAAGGTAACATTTGTGTAAATTTTGGTCTATAACTGATATAGAGGTGCTCTTAAATCAGTATAGATCAAGTCCTTTGAGATTTAGAGGTCTCCCATAGTGGTATCAGAGCATAAGGTGTAATACAAAGTGAAGAAAAGAGCATTGGAAGTCCCGACTGTTGTAGACATTGAAGTCTCTTCAAACTGAAGGTGGACAAGATTAAATTCTTGAAGACAACCTGAAGAAGTGTGAAGATTGAGCTCGAAAGGATCTGAGAACTTGAAGATTTACATTAAAGGTACAAAGTATATTCATTCATCCTAATATTTGCAAAAGACAAAGATCAAAGATGGGAGAAAGCTTGCAGATTGATAAGCTAGATCGAGAGAATTATCCTGATTGGTCCATGAGGATGGAGGCACACCTCATGAGCAAAGATTTGATGGCATTTATCACAGGAGAAGAAGAAAAGCCTCAGTTTGAAGATCCTAGTGTTCCAACTAGGGAAGAGCTTGCAGATTTGAAGAACTGGATGAAGAAGGATGCTCAAGTTAGGAGCATCATATTCATGGCTATGAATGATTATCTTCTACCTCATATTAGGGGATTAGAAAGTGCAACAGATGTGTGGAATGCTTTGGAAGAGCATTTCCAAAATACAACCAAGTCAAGGAAGTCCTCATTATGGGCAGGGTTCACAACCTTCAAGAAGAAGAGCTTGCAATCAATTTCTGATTATGTGGCAAGAATGAAGGATATTGCAGATAGCTTGGGAGCACTAGATGAAGATATTGAAGAGGATAAGTTGGTAAGACAAATACTTACAGGTATGAGAGGAGATGAGAAATGGAAGCCATTCATATTGTCCATAGAATTGTCATTAGATAATTTTACTCCTAATCTTAATCAATTGCTAGGACACATGCTAACTTTTGAGCAGGACATTAAGGGAGATGATGATAGAAGTGCAAGTCAAGCTATGTACTCCAAGGACAAGAAAAAGAATGGCAAAGGGGAAGCAGTCAACTGATGATGAAGGATCTTCAAGACAAGTCAATTTCACAAGAGGAAAGATGAATTCAAGAGGTAAAGGAAGAGGAGGTAAGAATAAAGATAATGTTAGCGCTTGTTGGATTTGTGGCAGAATAAATCATTTGGCAAATGATTGATGGTATAACAATCAAAATGGTGGAAGCCATAATGAGAGTTTCAATCAAAGAGTTAAAGGAGGCAGAAATCAAAGAGGTAACTTCAAAGGAAGAGGTGGTAGGACTTCATATGCTAGAGGAGGTGGAAGAAGCTTTCAACCTTAGTCCTACAATAACAACTATTATAATTATGCATCATATCAGAAGGATGACATGACTCTTATCTTGAATGCAACACATGAAGCAATAGGAGAAGATCAAAGGGTATTCTATATTGACTCAAGATGTAGCAATCATCTGAGTGGAAACATATCATTGATGATAGATATGGAAGCAAAGGTGAGTGGACATACAGTTCAAACAGGAGATAACACCAAGCATAAAGTGGAAAGCATTGGATCAATGAAGACAAAGAGTGGAAGCACACTCTTAAGCAAGGTACTTTATGTTCCTACTATTCCTAAAAACTTAATAAGTGTAGGACAAATTGTGGAGAAAGGATATGAAGTCAGATTCACAAATGATGGTGTTTATGTGCAAGATCCAAATCAGGGATATAGAAGCATCATTGTAGGTAGAAAAAAGGAAGACTTTTAACTCTCAGGGTTCAAGGTAATGTAGGACACGCATTGTTTACTTATGGAATTCAAAAGATGTCAGAGTTAGACCTATGGCATAAAAGGTTAGGTCATTTTAACGAGAGATCCATAAAAGAAATGTCAAAGAATGATGTAATGCTTGGATTGCCAAATGTTGAAGGTCAACACATGATATACAAGTGTGAAGCTTGTCAATTAGGTAAATCACACAAAAGCTCATACAATAAATCTGGATACAAGTATTCAAACATGCTTGAGTTGGTTCATATAGATGTGTGGGGTCCTTCGAGGGACTATAACATAAATGGATCCAGATATTATGTGTTGTTTGTTGATGATGCAACAAGATGGATTACACTTTATGTAATCAAGGACAAATTGGAAGTGTTCAAGACATTCAAGCATTATCATGCTTATGCAGAAAGGATTACAGGACAAAACCTCAAGAGGTTGAGATCAGATGGATGGGGAGAATATTTTTCTAAAGAGTTTGATGATTATTTGTGAAATGCAGGTATAAAAAGAGAAGTAACTTGCATGTATTCCCCTCAACAAAATGGAGTTGCACAAAGAAGAAATAGAACTCTTGTAGAGTTTGCAAGATCAATGATGAAAGAGAAGAATTGTCCAAACTACTTATGGGCAGAAGCTATCAACACTACAACATACCTTGTGAATAGGTTACCTGGCAAAGCTTTCGATGGTAGAACACCTTATGGAGCATGGTGGGGTAAGAAACCTACTCTTGATCATTGTAAGGTATTTGGATGTTTGGCATATGCCTATGTTCCTTCTCAATTAGGACATAAGCTAGAGCCCAAAGCAGAGAAGTATGTGTCTATTGGGCATGATGATAGACAGATGGGTTACAGATTGTGGAGTTCATCTACAAAGCAATTTCTTGTTACGAAAGATGTTACATTTGATGAGCAAAGCACATGGTATACAGGTTCAACAAATGATTATGCAAATGTTGAAGAAGTTCAAAGGAAAGGGAAGACCAAAGTAAAGGTGTATGAAGAAGATATTGATGATGTTGATTGTAAAAGGAAGTTGTAGGGTAATGATGAAGATAGGCCAAGATTTGATCCAGAATCAAATGTGGCTGAGACTTCAAGAAGTGTAGAGGTCAGAAGATTTTTGAGAGAAAGAAAAGAACCTATCAGGTATAACTGTGATACATCTTTCTTAACAACAAAATATTATGCTTATATTGTGAAGACAAAAGAAGATCCAACCACATATGAAGAAGCTAAAGGTAAACAAAATTGGGAGAAGGCAATGCAAGAAGAGTATGATGCTCTACTTGAGAATACAACATGGGAATTAGTGCCAAGACCAAAGAACCAGAAGGTAATTGGATGTAAGTGGGTGTATATGACAAAAAGGTTTGCAAATGGTGAAGTGTCTAGATACAACGCTAGACTTGTGGTTAAAGGTTATGCCCAAACTTATGGGCTAGATTATGATGAAACCTTTAGTCTAGTTGCTAAGATGTCTACAATTAGAACTCTAATTCCTATTGCTGATTGTAAAGGATGGAAATTGTCACAATTAGATGTGAAGAATGCATTTCTGAATGGATATATTGCAAATGAAGTGTACATGGAGCAACTAGAGGGTTTCATGGATTCAATTGGATCAGATTATGTGTGTAAGATAAAGAGAACTTTGTATGGTTTGAAGCAGGCCCCAAGGGCATGTAATTACAGGCTTGTTAAATTCTTGAATGAATGTGGATATCAAGCTTCAAAAGCAGATAGTAGCTTGCTAGTGAACGCAAGTGAAGATGAGTATATATACATGTGTATTTATGTTGATGATATTATTGTCACAGGTACAGATGCGCAAGGAATCAAGGAGCTTAAGAAACAAATAGAGAATGAGTTTAAGATAAGTGATTTGGGAAACTTGTCTTATTTCTTAGGAATGCAAATTGTGTATACTCAACATGGAGTATATGTTACACAAGAGAGATACTTGAAGAATCTTTTGGTCAAGTTCAACATTGAAGATTGCAAGCATTCAACCACACCATTGGAGGTAAATCATAAATTGAGCAGATATGGAGGACAAGAGTTAAATGACATGAAGAAATATCAGAGTTTGGTAGGTAGTTTGATCTATGCTACCTTGACAAGACCAGATCTATCATATGCAGTTGGTGTTTTGTCACAATTTATGCATTGTCCAAAGAAGACTCATTGGATTGCAGTTCAAAGGGTACTCAGATATATCAAGGGAGCTCTGAGTGAAGGTTTGTATGATGGTTTTACTTTTGACACAAGAGTCAAAGTTTTTGGTGATAACAGATTGGGCAGGTACTTCAGATGTTAGAAGGTCTACTCATGGTTATCTCTATTATATTGGAGACAAGTTAGTTTCTTGGTGCTCAAAGATTTTAAGGTATACATAGATCACCATACACTCAAGTACTTTCGTAGTCAGCCATATATTTGAGGTAGATAGGCTCATTCGGCTAAGCTCATGCACCAGATTCACATGAAAAAATCTTGTATAGAAGAGGAAAAGAGCATATTGTAGTTGATGCATTATCATTAGAGCCATAAGTGATGAATCTATCATAGGAGACGAGGTAGTCCTAGCTGTCTCTTCCCCTACTAAAGCAAACAAGTAAGTTTGTACTCGAAATTCTCAATGATGAATGGAATAGTCAAATGGAAAGGAAATGTTTGTGTAGCAAATTATTGGGATTTGAGAACAAAAGTCATGCATAATAACTACGATGTTCCTTGTGTAGGGCATCTTGGTGTTGACAAGACCATTCAGCATGTTAGAAGAACATTTGGGTGGCCTTGATTAGCCAGAGATGTCCACACATATGTTCAACAATGCTTTATGTGTGAAGTAAACAAGGCAAAAAAATTTAAGAAACTACATTGTTTACATCCTTTACAAATTCCTAAGCACAAGTGGGGACACTATATCCATGGACTTCATGGTGGGGTTACTATGGACCCAAAGGAAGCAGGATACTATCCTAGTTGTGGTAGATATATTGAGCAAGATGGCTCATTTCATAACCACATAGGTAGTAGAGCTATTTATCCATCATGTCTTCAAACTGCATGGGTTATCGACATCCATAATTTCAGATAGGGATGCTAGATTCATAAGTCACTTATGGAAGTTTGTATTTGGAAAACTAAAAGTGTCATTTAATATCATTAGTGGTGATCATCCATAGAGAGATGGTGAGACTGAGAGGGTCAACCAAATTATAGACGACATCTTGAGAGCATATGTGTGTGAGGAAGACAGATTGGGATGGTTACTTGCCACTAGTAGAGTTTTTTATAAAAATATACCTCATAAAGTGATAGGAATGTCTCCTTTGGAGATGAACTATGGCATGAATCCCAATGCCCCCAATACCATAGGAATGCGAAGGAAATGTCCTAGTGCTTTGGAGTTCCTCGTAAAACTCCAAGAAAGTTTAAAAACAACTAAAGCCAAGATGCAACAAGGAGCTAATAGGGCAAAGGCTGATAGGAAGAGATCTCCTAGATTCTTTGAGGAAGGAGATATAATTTTTTTTCAAGTTCGAGCTAGATCTACTTCACTATCTATAGGAAAGCATACTATTCTTTCACCAGCTTAATGATGTTGAATAAAGATTAGATCTTCCTCCGTATTGCAAAGTCCATCTGTTGTTTCATAGTAGTAAACTTAAAAAATATATTTCCAAGGAGGATAATCTAATAGAAGGTACTTTTTCTTTGCAAGAAAGTGATAGTAGAGATCATTCTCTCGATACGCTACTAGATTGGAGAAAAAAATGGTTTAAAAATCGTGTCATCTAGGAGTATCTAAAAGCTTGGAGAGGATTACTACTTATCAATTCTACTTGGGAAATAGAAGATCTAGTTTGCAAGTACTTTTCCTTATTGATCATTGAGGAATATGATCTTTAGAAGGGGCAGAGAGTGTAAGACATTGGTCTCTAGAGACCACTCCATGTGTGTGTGGGTCAAGAGCCAGCCATAGCCAAGATCTTTAGCTCAAGGGATATCCTAAGGTATTCAATGGTAATGGGGATGAGTGTTGCATGGTGGCCACATGTCAACACTCGATCATTCTAGAACATTACTATTTTGGATGCAAGGCGATATATTGGATGGGAGAACAGTTTCACACATGTTATTCATGTCTTACTTCTCAAATCTTCAAGAGTAATTGTAGGCAACTCTTACATCCCCATTACCATTGAGTACCTTAGGATATCCCCCAAGCTAAGGACCCTGGCTATGGCTGGTCCTTTTCCCACACACATGGAGTGGTCTCTGTAGACCAATGTCTAACATATAACTCTAAAGTTTCTAAATATCTAATTCTTATAATGAGTATGATATTATCAATTTAGGTGAGGGAAGAAGGTAACAATATGCACAAGTGATTATTCTACTAAGTGAATCACAAAAAGTGTACACCTTGGGTAAGTGGAACCCTTCATACTAAGAACCACAACTTAAGAAGCTAGAGTATGTAGTACTATATTCCTTTACATGATTTTTCTCTCTATTAGGTGAGTCTCTAGTGTAATAGTTAACACTATGTAAATGTATATGTATGTATATGTATATGTATACATATCACGAGGAAGGAGATAAGGAAGAGAGCTCACTCACACACTCTCACACCCAAAGAGGAGCATACATAGATTGAGGCAAGGAAGAATCATCTTCTTCTTCCTTTTCTATTACATAAAAGGAATATACAAGAATGACCTAATACAAAAATACAACTAGTGCACTATATAAAGAATATTACATGAGAAAAACCCAATGTCCTTGAATGAGTGAGCGGACAAGAAACCAGTGTCCCATCATTCTTGATAGATTAATCTAGTAAAGCTCACTAAAGTATCCCTGACATATACCAGTGTGACCACTTTACATATTAGATAAATAAAAGCAAGATATATGTAATCCTTGTTCATCACATGTTGGTCTCGATATCTCAACAATCCCCCTCAAGCTCAATTTCATGTCCTCTAATGGAATCATATTTTGAAACTTCTTCAGATTCTCTATTCAGAGTGCTTTAGTGAATATATTAGCAACTTGCTCATGTGTCTATGAATAAACAAGACCAATATCACTTGCTTATACCTTCTCTCTGATGAACTGATACTGTACCTCAATATGCTCTATTCTAGCATGAAAAATAGGATTTCTTGCTAACTGAATCCTCCTAAGATTATCACAATAGATGATCATCAGCTTTTGTAATTGCATACCTTAATCTACAAGTAGCATCTCTAACCATCATGCTTCACATGCTACCATTGCATCACCTCTATAATCAGCCTCTGTACTTGAAAAAGCAACAATGGGTTGCTTCTTGCTGCTCCATGTTATAGTTTCACTCCTAAGTGAGAATGGAAAACCACTAGTAGATGTTCTATCTAGAATACTACCAGTCCAACTCCATCGGTGTATCCATGGACCTACAAATCTACACCAATTTCATTAAAAAATGCATAATCCAAAGTATCACTCACATAATGTAGCGTGTGCTTGAGAGCATCTAAATGTAGTTTCTTGGGAGCCTACATAAATTGACTACATGTAGCTTAGATGAGGCCTTGTACTTTTGAGATATATCAACATTCCCTTAATTTTCCTATAAATAGAAGCATTTTCCAATGCCTCACCTCCTGTAGTATCCAATTTCAAATCTTTACCTAATCTCATAGAGATTCACTTACAATCAGCCATATCATAATTTTGCAGCATACGCAAGGCATATTGCCTTCACAACATCCATATACCTATTTTTGTATGTATTAGCTCAATGCCCAAAAAATAGTGCAGCACACCAAGATCTTTCATGTCAAATTATTGCGTAAGGAGTTGTTTTACCTCTTTAATGCTTTTTTCATTATCACCTCTACAATCAAGTCATCAACATAAATAGCCACAATCATGATGCATCATCACCCTTCCTTGCATATAATGAATGATTTGCATCACATGTAGAAAATCCAATTGTGGTTAAGTAATCAGCAATCCCTGCATGTCAAGTAGGAGGGGCTTGTTTAAGCCCATACAAAGCCTTTTGCAACCTGTAAACATATTCTCGTTGCTTTGAATCTTCATAACCTTGTGGCTCATCCATGTATATATCTTCCTATAACCCATCATGTAAGAAAGCATTCTTCACATCCATCTGGTGCAAAGTCCATCCTTTTGTTATGGTTAATGTAATAAGTCTGTTTGCTACCAATCTTGCTTTATAAATGCTTATGCTACCATCAGCATTGTGCTTTACCTTTTAAACTCACTTGCACCCTATGGGTTTCTTTCTTTCCGATAATGGGACCAACTTTCATGTTTCATTTCCATAAAGTGCAAACATATCCTCATTTGCATCTTCAAAAAAAGAAGGTTTAACATGTTGTATTACCTTGGTTATGTAGGCAGAATGAGGAGCCATGTCACTTTCATACGTCAATCATTGCACTCAATTTTGCATCCTCCTAGATCTTCTTGGTCCTAGGTCACTTCTCCTTCTATCATGTGCATGTGCCTTTATTACTCTTGGAGTTTTAACATAGGGAAATCCAAGTTCCTCATGAGGGCTCTTTTCAAAACTACTTGAATGTCCATCAATTTCTTCAAAACCTATAAATGTTTTACTACCAACAAAAAACCTTTCTTTACCTTTCTTCGATGTAGTTGATGAATTTTCCACATTGAGATTTCCATGCAATCTTCCACTCCATGGATTTGATTTGGAACTATTGTTTGGCAATGCATCAGGTCCACCCAAAACTTGGGATTCTGCACTTTATTTTTCAGCATTTGATTTTTCATTTGAGTCAAGATTAAGTCCTTCTTTGGCATCTGCATAGAAGCTTGAAATTTCATCAAACATCACATCTCTCCTCACCTTCACTTGTTGTGTGAGTGGGTTATAACATTTATATCCCTATTGCCCAAGGGATTATCCAATGAAGATACATTTTTTTTGCTTTTGGATCAAGATTCACCTGCAACTCATATAGAACATGTACATATGAAATACAACCAAATACTTTCATATGTGATAAGTTTGTCTTTTTACTTGTAAACTTTTCTTCAGGTATAATTTGATGTACAATAGCAAACAGAGCTATGTTCATGATGTATATAGCAATGTAAACAACTTGTGCCCAATACCAATGAGGCATATTTGTCTCAGCCATCAAGGTTCTTGCTACTTTTTCAATATGTCTGTTTTTGCATTCAACAATGCCATTCCATTGTGGTGTGTAGGTGCATGTAAATTGTTTTCGAATTCCGTGATGTTTTGGAAAGCTATTGAACTCATTTGAAATGTAATCACCTACTCCATTAAATCTTAATGTCTGAATATACTTCCTGGTGCATCTCCTTAAAAATGTGGAAGTGAGTGAACACCGCACTCTTCTCTTTCATTAAGTATACCCATAATTTCCGTGTATGATCATCATTGAAAGTAACATAAAACCTGCAGCCTCCCATAGATGTGGTCTTTGCAAGACACCAAAAATCTATATGTACTATTTCCACCACATTCTCATGCTTGTTATGTGGAAATGATGCTCTTGAATGTTTACCAAATTGACATGCTACACATATTGTTTACATCTTTGAAACCTTAAAATTTGGTAGTCCATTGACAATCTCCTTTGATGGCATCAAATTCAGCCTATGGATTTGCATGTCAAATTTGTTTGTGCTAGATCTTTATATAAGCAATAACTCCTGCACCGTTTTCAAACATGGCTACATTCATCTCATGAACTTTCACATTTTAGGTGAACATCCTACCCACTTTGTTTCCTTTGGCAGTCAATCTTCCATCCTATTTATACCCTTCTACATATAATCCATCAGCATTGAAATTGACCTGTAATCTTGGTCAACCATTTTTCCAACATAAGTTAGATTCTTTGTTATATTTTGAATATGCAACACATCAATAGGATCTTTTACCTTCCCATCCTCCATAGACATTGCTATGTTTCTTGTATCCTCGGTAGGATGTGATGTGTCATCACCTATTTCAACATATCTAGGAACTCTAAAATTTTGCAAACTACTAAACCATTCTACATGACTGGTCATGTGATTTGAAGGACCCGAATCAACATAAAAGAATCACCATTTGATTTTGAAACATCAACATACATCATATTCATCATGTGATGTTGGACCATGAGTAGCTTCGCAAAATCATCTGCACTTGTGGATGCATAGTTGTTTTGTTGCCTTCTGTCATTTTGATTCTTCAACCTTCAATTATGGTCAAAGTATCCAGGTTTACCACAACTCCAGCACCCTTTATTTTTCACTACCTAAATCATTTTTCTGGAAATTTGTATGGCCTCTTTGTGTCCCCTTGCCTCGAAACTCTCATCTACCTCCTGCATGATTTTGATGTGGACCTTGTTCTTGGTTAGTGTTTCCTCTTACACTTCTAAAACCTTTATCTCAACCTCTTCCTTTGCCAAAGTAGAATATCTCCTTAGAACTAGGTTTTACTTGGTAGTTTTAGTCCTCACCAAGAATTTTTTCTTCAATAATGAGCATGAACACCATATCAACAAAATTGGGAGTATTTTTTCTAGTCTGAATAGACGTTCAAAACTGCTTATATGCAGCTCCTAAACTAGGAAGGCACTTTCCACCTTACCATCATCACCTAAATTCACACAAATAGATGCAAGTGATTCACATAACTTTGGATTTTTAGGGTGTAGTCAGTTATGAACATGCCCCTTTTCTCCGATGTATGCAGTTTGTCCTTGAGTTGCAATTCTGTTTCCTTTGTATTATTCTCATATAATGTGATCAAACTATTCCAAGATTCTTTCCGAGTCTTGGCATCCTTTATGTGCCCAATCATTCTATCGTGTATGCTACGAGATAGCCAATAAATTACCTATTGTGCTCCTTGATTCCATTCTTCATATGCTCTTAACTGGTCCATAGTCCTATTCCTCTCTAGCAATTGTAGAGCATTTTCATTATCTCCTTTAATGTACCTCCATAGCTTTTTCCCATCAAGAAATTCATCATTCTGAATCTTCAAGCATGGAAGTTGTTCTTTTCCATCTTATCCCTCATAAGTTGTTTCATTCCATCTCCACTTATCATTTCTCCAGCAATTTGCAATACTACAAAAACACTAGAAGCACTACCTTTGCATGAATACTACCACATTGTGACATGACAATTCGATCTCACAGAAACACAGTTTTTGTGTATCAACAGTACATGGAATGTGTTGAAATTTTGGATATGGAATATTTGAGTGTTTCCAAATAGAGTGCAAGTTAGAATTTTGCAAATTAACTTGATTTTTTCATGGGCCCCACCTTATGGGCTCAACATGAAGGTTGAGATGGCTCCAAAACAAAAATTTGAGAAAAACAAGTGACCCTAAAGGGATATCTCTTGAAATTATTTTGATTCCTTCTACCTTCATGCCAATTTTGGTAGCAATCTAAGGTCGTTTGTGAATCCTACTTTCTCCATGCCTTCTCGTGTACTCTCCACTATCCACGTTCTCCATGAGCTCTCTACAACCACACTGGCTCTGATAAAATATAACGAGGATGGAGATAAGGAAGAGATCTCACTCACACACTCTCAAAGTCAAAGAGGAGCACACACACAACTTGAGGCAAAGAAGAATCATCATCATCTTCTTCTTCTATTACATAAAAGGAATATACAAGACTAACCTAATACAACAATACAACTAGCACAATATATAAAGAATGGTACATAAGGAAAAGCCAAAGTATGAGAATGAGTGAGCTGATAAGAAACAAGTGTGACATCACTCTCAGTCGATGAATCTAGTAAAGCTCACTAAAGTCTCCTTGACATATACCGGCATGACTAGTATACATGTAAGAGAAATGAAAAAGTGATAATAGTCATCCTTGATCATCACATGTTGAGCTTGAAATCTCAACAATGGTATATGTATATGTATATTTATATGTATATACACATCTTCACATTGATGTATATTATGTCGATAATTATATGTATATTTATTTGTACATGTATATGTATATGTTGATGTTGTTGAAAATCAAGTCTCAACCATGCAAAAGAAATCATCCATCAATTTTGAAAATGGACCAATAAAAAATCATTACCTTGAGTCATGGAATCAACTTAGAAGCTCCACCATATTAAATAAAATTCATATCATATTAATTACCCACCAAAAGTTGCACATACACTGATTGGTGGGTGGTTAGCTATTGTAGGAAAAGTATAAGATTTATGTAAGCAACATTTTACCCTTCTTTCTTGCATTCTATTAGTAGTACAAGTTTCCCACTTAGTTTAGTGAATTCCTAACATCTAGAAAGTAGCCCCCTTGCTTGCTTATCTAATTTTCTCATGATTTTGCTCCTCTCTTTTTGGATGTGTAGTTAGGCTTTCACAATTATATTTTTATGAGATTGCAAATCATTGTCTTCTTTTTCATTATAATTTTTCTTACTAATTTAAAAAGGCTCATTGGGTCTCTCATATATTTTCCCAAAGTGGGTAGAAGCTTTGAATTCTGTCACAAAGCAATTCCTGAGAAATTACCAAGTTTGTGAAGCTATATGTCTACACATAGGCAAAGAGTGTTGCAAACAAATAGCTTGTCTTGTAGTGGTGCTCATAAATCAAACATCCATTTGGCTTGAGTCAAAGCTTTTTTGATAGATCACCTAGTCTATTTTAAGTCATTTTATTTTAAGTCTTTGTACAAGTACAAAGAAAAGTACACAACACTAAGCAAATGTCAATGTTTGTGGGCCTAGTGGAAGGTAGCAATCTCCCATTCTTGCATTGGGGTGTTAGAACCTTCCCCCATTAGTGGTATCAGTGCATTCTGAAGGCTTAGAGACATCATTGGACATCATATTGATGACTTGGAGGGATCAAGAGCACAAGGAGGACTTATGAAGACAAGAATACAAAAGGGGCTATATCAATCCAGACCTCACCAAGTCAAAGGTTAACAAGGAAGAAGCTATTAAAAGGTAAGATTCAAACCTTCTAAAACATATGAGCGCTTGATTAGAAGATAAAGGAGCACGATAGAGCTTAGTATGACTGATTATAGTGCACAAATAGAGAAGCTGGAGAAAGGAAACTATCAACCATGGAAATTAGAGCTAGTAACTACCATATAGGCAAAGGATTGTGGGGATTAGTGAGTGTCAAAGATCTAAAGCTCATGTACATGATCCAACACTTGAAGCATAGGAAGGCACTTACTGAGTAGATAGAAAGGGATAAGAGAGTCATATTTGTTCTATCACAACACATGAGCAATAACATGAAAAGGAATATACAAGAGTTGGACACATCCAAGAAGGTTTGGGAGACTTTGGAGAGATTGTACTCTTCATAGACTAGGGCAAGGAAGATTCATCTCAATAATGAGCTAAATAATCTTAGGAAAGTACCAAGTGCTAACATTAATATGTACATTTTGAAGGTTAATGAGCTTGTAGATGCCCAAGGCTCAATTGGGAGCCCAATCAAAGATTATGATCTTATTATGCACACTCTTAATGGCTTGACAAAGGATGAAAGGTTAAAAAAATTCACCAGATTAGTGTATGTGAGTATTCCCTACCAAAAGTTGATCAATACATTGATGGTCATCGAGGAGATGAGCCAAAGAGGTTAACAGTCAAAGGGCACCCAAGCCCAAGTTTTTTATGAAGGTAGAGTCAAAGGCAAAAGAGGTAGACAAAAGTCCAAAGGGAGAGGGAGAGGAAGTTAAAATTCAATCTCAAGCAACCAAGAAGGGTCCAACCAAAGCTATGGATCAACAAGAATTGGAAGGAACAAACGAGGAGGAGGAAGATCACTTGGAAGGAAAGCATCCAATGGACAATGCTACAATTGTGGAAAATGTGGCTATTATGCAAGAGATTCTTGGTCCAAAAGGAGGAGGCAATCAAGGATACCAAAGGAAGCAAGGTAATTACACAACTACATAAAAAAAAAGAAAATGAGAACTTGTGGGATATGTTTTCCTTAATTTATACTCACCCATCAATAAGGTACATGCAGAGACAGGGGATGACATTGAGCACAATGTTAGATTCCCAAGATTTCACTATGTTTGAAGTTATTTTACCCTATTTCAAAAAATCCTATGGATGTTGCACTAAATACATTTCTTGTGAAGCACTTATGTGCACTATTTTAGTGTATTGAGCATTTGACCACATAAGATCACTTACCCTTGTAAGTACCAAGGTATTTACACTTGTAAAATGATAAAACAATTAATAAGAGTCCATGAGTTTGAGGTGGTTGAGATTGATGCTTATTTAAATCAACAATCCACCTACAAATTAGCTAGATTTGATGTTCACTTTTCCTAGATTATAGGAGTTTGATTTCACGTTGTACAACAAACAATTCCCCAGAAATTTGAATTCAAAATCAATAGATTTGAGTCATAGAAAATCATAGAAGGGTCTATATAAGACCACACATATTTGTACAATATAGAGTGATGCTTTGATGTATTACAAATAGTCTTTCATCATTGCTTGGTGTCATATCAATTCTCTCCTATACTAAAATCTATCTTTGACCTTCTATTATCATATATAGAAGATGCAATCATATTTAGAAGTTGCAAGACATCTCAAGAGACTTGGGATTCTCTAGAGACGCTTTCTTTCTAGTACCAAAGCAAGAAAGAATCATCTCTAGAATGAGTTCAACCAGATGAAGAATACTCCAAAAAAGACCATCATAGAGTTTGTTACAAAGGTAAAGGAGATTTTAGATCAATGGGCATCCACTGGAGACATGATTGAAGAAGAATTTATTGTGACACAAATTCCAAATGGGATTGGAATTGACAAGAAATGATAATCTTTCACCATAGCCTATGATCTCATCATGGATGTGCAAACTCCAAATTTCAACATGTTTCTTGAACAAATATTCAATCAATAGGCAAGCAAGAGCATAAAGGAAGGTAACTTTATCCAGGTAATTCAATGAGTGCATTGTATGTAGATAAAAAAGACAAGAAGTTGAAAGGTAAGACGAAGGAAGACAATGAAGAAGAGACTTTTCAAGACAACTTTGCACGCAAGAGAAAGTGGAAAGGGAAGAAGAAAGGACCAAATCATGACAAAATCAAAACTCAAGGTGTTCAACCATGTGCCATCTGCATCTAGACCAACCACACACTCACAATTGTTGGTTCAATGGCAAGAATCAAAGAGGAAGTCAAGGAGGTCGATATGGCACCAATAGGTAGAGGTGGACACAACTTCAACAATAACAATAGAGCCTATAATAGAAGGGACTACAAAATTATTTTGAAGACCATCAACATGAAGACTCATTGCTTCTAATGAGTTTAATCCAAAAGGAACATAAAGAAGATAATCATTTATTATACATAAATTTAGGATGTTTAAATCATGTTGCAGGAAACATATGTCAGAAAGAGACTTGAATGATGTGTGCGTGACTCTCCTCCCATCCATATATACCCTCTTCTACTCTAAAAATAGCAATGGTGTATTGTAAAAATAGCAATGATCTAGAATAGTCTAGTGTGAACATGTGGCCATCATGCATCACTTATTCCCATTACTACCAAAATAATTCCCATTACTACCAAAGTACCTTAGGGTATCCCTCGAGCTTGGGACCCTAGCTAGCTACCTCTTGTCCCTCACACACATGAACTGATCCCTATGGATCAATGTCATAATCCATGTGGATCAATGTCTGACACTCTCCCCCTTTTGAAGACCATTGTCCTAAATGATCAATGAGGGAAAGTTCTTGCAAAAAAGAGCTTCTGATTATGAAGTAGAATTAGTAAGTGGTAATCCTCTCTAGGCTACTAGATACTCTTCGATGGCATGATTCCTCAATCACTTCTGTCTCTGATCTAGTATCTTGTTTGGAGAATGATTTGTGCTATCACTTTCTTGCAAAGAAACAATACCTTCTATTAGATTATCCTCCCTAGAAATATACTTCCGCAGTTTACTGACATGAAACACTCGATGAACGTTGCAATCTGGAGAAAGCTCTAATTGGTATGCAACCTCACTTAGCTTTTTAACTATCATCCAAGGTCTAGAAAACCTTTGTGATAGCTTACTACTCTTCCCTGTGGAGAGTGAAGTAAATCTAGCTAGTACCTGGAGAAAGAC
This sequence comes from Ceratopteris richardii, assembly GCA_020310875.1. Lineage (NCBI taxonomy): Eukaryota > Viridiplantae > Streptophyta > Polypodiopsida > Polypodiales > Pteridaceae > Ceratopteris > Ceratopteris richardii. The sequence continues at coordinate 92,946,895 of CM035424.1, read as the reverse complement.
TTTATCTCCCTCCTCAAAGGATCTAGGAGATCTCTTCCTATCAGCATACTCTTTAGCCCTATCAGCGGCTTGTTGCATCTTGGCTTTAGCTATTTCTACATTTGCATGGATGTTTGCTAAGAACTTGGAAGCACTAGGACATTTATTTGGCATGCCTATGGTCTAGGAGCATTGGGATTCATGCCATTGTTCATCTCAAAAGGAGACTTACTGGTCACCTTGTGAGGCCTATTGTTATAAGAAAACTCAACTAGTGGCAAATAACTATCCCAATCTATGTGTCTCTCAGACACATATGCTCTCAACATGTCCTCTAAAATTTGGCTGACCCTCTTGATCTAAGCATTTGTTTGAGGATGATCACCACTACTCGTCTTTAATGACACCTTCAGTTTGTCAAATACAAACTTTTAAAAGTTTCTTGTGAATCTAACATCCCTAGCTAACACATGGATGTCAGAAACCCATGCAATCTTAAGAAATGCTTGATAAACACTCCACCACCTAGAAGCTTCTATCATCTCTTGCATGGGTATGAAATGAGCCCTCTTGCTCAATCTGTCTACCACAAGTGGGATAGTATCATGCTTCCTTTGGGTCCATAGTAAACTGACTATGAAGTCCATGGATACACTATCCCAGTTATGATCTAGAATCTATAAAGGATGCAAAAGAACTAATGTCTTTACCATTTTTGCTTTGTCGACTTGACAGATAAAGCATTGTTAAACATAAGTGTGGACATCTCTTGCTAATCCAGGCCACCAAAATGTTCCTCTAACAAGCTATATTGTCTTTTCAACACCTAGATGTCCTGTGCAAGGCACATCATGGTTATCATGTATGAATTTTCTTCTCAAATGCCTGGAATTGGGTACACAAACCTTTCCTTTCCTTCTAACTATTCCATTCTACTGTGAGAAAATGGAATACAGAATGGACTTGTTTGCTCTACTAGGGAAAGAAATAGCTAGAACTATCTCGTGTCCTATAATAGAGTCATCAATGATGGCTCTCATAATCTTTAACAAATGTGGATCTTCCACCTATGCTTCCATTATCTCGTGAAACAATGAGCTTTCTAGAACTATAAAGCTCATTTGATATATTATATGTGATAATGTGTTAGCAATTATATTCTCTTTGCTCTTCTATATAGGATTTCCATTTGAAACGCCTGCATGAGTTGAGCTCAATGAGCTTGTTTGCCTCAACAATCTACTTGACTACAAAATACTTAAGTGTATGGTGATGTATGTATACCTTAAATTCTACACTATAAACATAGGGTCTGTAGACTTTAAGTGCATACACCAATGCATACAACTCTTGTTCATGCACTGACGAGTTGCATTGTGCACTGGTCATTTTCTTACTTTCAAAAGCTATTGGCCTGCCATCTTGGCTCAAAACTGTCCCTAAGGCTACGCCACTAGCATCTGTCTCTAACTAAAAGGGTTTCTATGGATCTACCACTTTGAGTATAGTAGCCTCTTAAACAACTTGTTTCAGAGTATCAAAACTATCTTGCTACTCTTCCTTCCCTGCAAATGGAACTTTGGCTTGAAGCAAGTTTGTCATAGTTGCTGCTATCGATGAATAAGAAGAGATAAGTTTTCGATAGAAATCAAAAAGTCCTAGAAATGACCGCAACTGCCCCTCATTTAGAGGAGTAGGCGGAAAATAAGATAACTAAAACCTTCTTGGGATCCATTTGAACCCCACTAGTTGATACCACATGCCCTATATACTCTATTCTCAGAAGAAACAACTAATCCATCTCTGGATCATCTAAGTCTTATGTACATCATGACCTCCTACTCTAATATGATGGTAGCCACTTCTGAAGATGGTCTATCCTTCATTGGAATAACTTTTCAAGTCTCTTTGAATAGGTTGTTGAAGAGGTATGGGAAAATTCAAAACTCTAAAACTAACCAAGAGTGAAACCAAAATGGTGTTACAAACTAGACTTTGGAAAGACTCTAAGAGGGCTTTCTAGAGCAAGAAAAAACACAAAAATCGCATATAGAATGACCAAGTTATGGTCAAAATAGTGGAAGATGGGTAGTACAAAAGGCTAAATTGGATCAATTTGGAAAGCTCAAACAATGATTTCAAAAGCAACCTCGAAAATCAGAACTTATATGGTCTTTGTGGTCTCTGTGAAGGACCCAACGCATCATGCTCCAAGCAATTATCCCATATGCTTTGTTACCACACCCAAAGGGCAGTAGATATTGAAAACGTAGTGTGTTCTTTGTCAACAACAAGAGGACATTAAAGATCAAACTTACTCGTGGTTCCTCTTGTTTCGGCCAGTGACTCTAAACGTGTAGGTAGCATCTTGATGATGGCGGGCAGGTGGGCAAGAAGATGACATGGAGTGGCACTCTATGTGAATACATGTGAGAGGGGGGCTCCTATGGGCTCCCATACATCCTCCAATACCTTTTTGCTCCAGACATTCAACGAAGGCTCAGAATTTGATGACCATGGGCAACAATGAAAATAGAGAGAAAAACAAAAACACATAGAAAGCGACCCCAAAATCGTAAATCTCTGATACCAATTTTCAAAAAGAAACTTGAATGATGTGTGTGTGTGACTATCCTCCCATACATATATACCCTCTTATACTCTGAAAATAGCAGTTATGTACTCTAAAGATAGCAATGATCTAGAATAGTCTAGTGTGAACATGTGACCATCATGCAACACTTATTCCCATTACTACCAAAGTAGTTCCCATTACTACCAAAGTACCTTAGGTTATCCCCCAAGCTTGGGAACTTGGCTAGCTAGCCTTTGTCCCTCACACACATGAATAGATCCCTATGGATCAATGTCATTATCCTTGTGGATCAATGTCATTATCCTTGTGGATCAATGTCTGACAACATAGCTCACTTATATGACTTGGAAACTCCAAAGCATAGACATGAAGTACAAATAGGAGATGATACAAGGCATAATGTTGAGAATATTGGTAATCTCAGTTTCCAATGACAAGACCGACATTCTGAGCAAGGTACTCTATGTTCCCACTATTACAAAAAACCTAATAAATGTAGTCCAAATAGTTGAAAAAGACTTGCAAGTTAGGTTCACCCAACATGGAGCTTTTGTGGAAGATCCATGTCAAGGCTTCAAGAAGATAGATAAAGGTGAGAAGCATGATAGGCTCTTTACTTTTGAAGTAGGAGAAACTTAGAACATACCTCTATTCAAATTTGGGTCACAAAACCTTATTGAGGTTGAAGTGTGGCATAAGAGACTTGATCATGTGAATAAAAGAACCTTGAAGGGTATATGCAAGGATCAAAGTGTTCTAGGACTACCAAACATATCAAAGCAACACATGATCAAGATGTCAAATTGGGAAGGCACAAAAAACAACCATTCAATCATAAAGGCTACATCCACAACAACATATTAGACTTCGTACATAAAAATGTATGGGGGCCAAGCTAAGAACCTTCCTTGGCCAGATCAAGGTATTATGTCTCATTTATTGATGACCATTGTAGATGGACCATCCTATACTTTATCAAGAGTAAGAATGAAGTGTTTGATTACTGTGGAAAATATCTAACACATGTGGAGAATCATACAAGTAGATCACTCATGAAACTTAGATGTGTTGGAGGGGGAGAGTACTTCTCCAAGGAATTTGATGAGTTCTTGCAAGATAAAGGTATTTAGAGGGAAGTTACTACCAAGTACTCTCCTCAATTGATTGGAATCACACGAAGAAGAAAGAAGACATTGCTTGGATAATCTAGAACAATGCTTGAAGAAAAGAAGTTTCCCAAATATTTATCAGCAGAGGATTTTTCAACCGTTGTGTGCCTTGCCAATAGACTACCACCCAAATGACTTCAAGGAATAAATCTTTATGAAGCAGAGCAAGGAAGAAAAAGTATTCTAGGACATTATAATGTGTTTGGCTCTTAACTTATGTTCATGTACCTTCACAAATCAGAGGTAAGATAGATGAAAGGGCAACAAAGGTAGTATTCATTGGATATGATGCAACTCAAATGGGTTATAGGTTCTACAGTCCTTGAACCAAGCAATTCACTACAAGTAGGGATGTTGTGTTTGAACAACACGTCTGACAAACATAATGTAAGTCTACAATATGATCTTGAATATGATTTCTATCAACTAGGAGATATATCCATGATCCAAGAAGTGATATAGATGATGACCAAGATGAAAGGGAAAAGAATTACAAGCTATGATATATCCTATAGTGTGGGAGTATTTAGTGAGTTCATGCACTCACATAGGATAATACACATTGATGTTGCAAAGAGAGTACTCAAATACCTCAAAGGAACACTTTATGAAGGTATATTTTATCCTTACTCTTCAGATTTAGATACCAAAATCTATTCAAATGTAGATTGGGTAGGAACAGAGGATGATGGAAGAAGTACCACTAGATTCTTAGAATTTGCAAATTCAAAACTGATTTCCTAGAGTTCCAAGAAGCGACTAGTAGTTGCTTTACCTTTAACTGAAGCAGATTATTGAGGCCATATAGTAGGTATTCAACTTATCGGAGAATGAATACTCAAGCATACTATAGCTTGAGGGGGAGCTTTAGATCACCAAGCTTTCACTATGCTTGAGGCGATTTTACCCTATTTCCAAACATCATATGGATATTGCAATGAATACATTTCTTGTGAAGTACTTATGTGCACTCTTTTAGTGTATTGAGTGTTTGACCACATATGATCACTTACCCTTATAAGTTCCAGGGTTTTTACACTTGTGAAAGGATAAAAAAATGAATAAGAATCCACGAGTTTTAGGTGGTTGAGATTGATACTTAATCAGATCAACAATCCACCTCAAATCAAATGGCTATATTTGATGTTCACTTTTTCTAGATTGTAGGAGTTTGATTTCATTCTCTATAAGAAACAATCCTACATGGATTTGAATTCAAAATCATTGGACTTGAGATGTGGAAAATCACCAAAGGGTCTATATAAAACCACAAATTCTTTGTACAATATAGAATGATGATTTGATTTATTACAAATACTCTTCAGGAATTGCTTGGTGTCACATCAATTCTTTGGTCATTCTTCCTCAAACTTAGTTATCTTGTAGAGGTTTGTTCTCTCTCTATAGAGATTCAAATTGAGTGTATGAGGATGCATTAGAAAGGTATTGTATTCTAGTTTATTTCTATACGTTTTCAGGTCCTTTTCTTTTGTTTCTTAAGATAAATCTCTAGGTGATGCTCTCGAGGTCATCTTTTGCAAAGTTCTAAAAAGTCAAAGGTACACCCAATCATTCTTAAACTTAGTTCTCACTCATTTTTCAGTATAAACTAGGGTTTTATGCATTATATACAACCATCTCTATATATGAAATTCGTTTGAAAGGAATTTTTTTTATCATAATTGTGTTGGCTGCTCTAAGTGTTTGAAGTCATAGCTTTAAGTTATCTTATTTTGTATCAACTTGTTCTTGTTGATGTTCCAAAGTATTATTGAGCTAATCACAAGCTGAGAAGGTCTATTTTAAGTATCCAAAGAGTTCGAGCAGTGTTGTGCTAGTTTGCTAGACCACCTTCATCAATTGGCAAGTTTTATCTTCTTCAAGATTTTCCAATTTTTTCACAGAAGAATACACATGTGCAAGATGTTTCATTGAATGGATCTCAAAGTTCCAAGGTGTTGAAGGATGTTTTGCATGTGCCAACCATCACCAAGAACTTGGTTTCAGTAGGTGAAATGGTTGAAAGTGGTTATGAGGTGAGGTTAAGCGATCATATCTATTTTATTGAAGATCCCATGGAGGATTGCAAGCTCATAGCAAAGGGAAGGAAGCAAGTAAGATTGTTCACCATGGAGGTAAATCCATCAACCCTTCACACTATCTACTTGTCAATCAGAAATAACAAGATTGCAAAGATCGACTTGTGGGATAGAAAAATCGGCCAAATAGACTCATGAAGGATGAATGACATGCAAAGGAAGGACTTGATCGGTGGTCTACCTAATTTGACATCTCAAAATATGCAACATTTGTGGCGTGGTTGTCAATTAGGGAAACAAACCAGATTGACATTCAAGAAGCATGCATATGTGAGAAATGAACTGTTGAATCTCATACCATAGGTGTATGGGGACCTACAAGAGAGCCATCCATTGGAGATAATATATATGTTTTACCTAGTGGATAAGTAGACAGGGAAGTATATAAAGAATTTGAGATCGGATGGAGGGGAGAGTATGTTTCAAATGAATTTTTAGATTTTCTACATGAACATGGCATCAAAATGTTATTCACTTGAAGGTATACCTCAAAAATATGTGGTGGTAGAGCGCAAACACATACATATAAGCAGAAGTGGCTAGAGCTATGTTAAATGAAATGAATGTTCCTAATTTGTGCTAGGCAATGCACAAATATAGCCATATACATTATGAATAGGTGTCCAACCTCAGAAGTACATGGAGTTAAACCTTGTGAAGCTTCTTCTAGTAAGAAACCCAACTTTCCAAATCTCATAGTATTTGGTTGTGTGTGTTATGTTCACATACCTGAGGAATTGAGACAAAAGTTAGACCCAAAGGTAGATGTGTATATTTCCTAGATATTGTTCAATGCAAAAGGGTTTGAGATGTTACTGTAGCAACAAAGAGCATGAGGTGTCTAGGGATGTAATATTTGATGAGTGTCTACCTTGGCATGGTAGCAAAGATGTGTTACAAGTCAAAGACGCATATGAAGTGGAGAATAAGTTCAAAGTGGAACAACAAGTCATGGTGATGAGTGGTATTGGCACTTGAAGCCCACCATTGGAGGAGAGTAATACATCTGATTAGCAAGGGAGGACAAGGAATTAAGCCCATTCAAGTAGTGGAATTAGCAAAGGAAAGGAAACGTTAACTATAGAAGATCATCGATGGGTGGACATAGACTATACAAGTGATGAAATGTGTAAAAATTAAAAACTCTAGGATTTAAAGAATCCAAACAAGGGAGGAGGAGATTTCTACCACCTAATGGTGAGTTTAGGTTATCAAACAAGGTTAAATACCCTACTCAAATTTCAACTTATGATTCTTTCATTACAAGACACTATGTCGACATGACTCAAGTTATAGCTTGTGAAGGAACCTAACTCTTCTTAAGAAGCAAATAATGCCAAGAGAAAGGAGAAAAGGAAAAGAGCTCATGCACACACTCTCATACTCAAGAGGAGCACATAGCATGGACGCAAGGAAGAATGATCTTGTTCTTGTTCACAAGAATGACCTAAAACAAAAATACAACTAGTTCAATATATAAATACAATACATAAGGAAAATCCTAATGTCCACAAATGAGTGAGCTAGCAAGAAACAAATATGCCATCACTTTCAGTAGATAAATCTAGCAAAGCTCACTAGAGTGTCTCTGAAATATACAGGCATGACCACTATACATGTCAGAGAAATGAAAAAGTTCTATATGTAATCCTCCATCATCACATGTTGAGATTGATATCTCAAAACCCCCCCTCAAACTCAATGTGATGTCGTCTAAACCAAGCATCAAAACTACTTCAGGCTCTCTGATCCAAGTGCTTTAGTGAAAATATCAGCAACCTGCTCATCTATCCTCACATAGACAAGATCAATATCACCTACCAATACCTTTTCTCTTATGAAGTGAAAATGTACCTCCATATGTTTTCTTTTAGAATGAAAACAAATGCTACTAAGATCACAATAAATGTTGATAGGCTTTTTCACTTCCACACCTAAATTTGCAAGCAATATCTCTAACCATGAAGCTTTGCATGCTGCCATTGCAGCACCTCTATACTTAGCCTTTGTACTCAACAAAGGAGTAGAGGGTTGCTTCTTGATGCTCCATGTAATAGTTGCACTCCCAAGTGAGAATGAAAGCCACTAGTAGATCTTCTATCTGGATTATTATCAGGTCAATCTGCACTGGGGTATCCATGAACATGCAATTCTGCACCAACTTCATAAAGCAATGTGTAATCCAAAGTAGCACTCACATAATGTAGAGTTTTTCATATAATCTAAATGTGCTTTCCTAAGAACCTATATAAATTGACTTTCAAGTCCAATAGTATGGCTTAGATTAGGCCTTGTAATTGTGAGATATATCAAACTTCCCATAGTTTTCCTCTACAAAGTAGCATTTTCCAATGCTTCACCTGATGTAGTATCTAACTTCAAATTTTGGTCTAATGGCACAAAAATTGGCTTATAATAATAAATACCATACTTTTCTAGAATACTCAAGGTATATTACCTTTGTGACATCCATATACCTATTTCTATATGAATGAATTGAATGTCAAAAAAATATCTCAGCACACCAAGATCTCTCATGTCGAATTCCTTCATATGAACTTGTTTTACCTCTTTAATGCTTTCTTCATTATCACCACCTACAATCAAATCATCAACATAAATAGCCACAATCGTGATGCCATCATCACCCTTCCTTGCATATAATGAGTGATCTGCATCACACATAGAAAATCCAATGGTGGTTAAATAATCAGCAATCCTTGCATATCAAGCACGAGGGGCTTGTTTAAGCCCCTACAAAGCCTTCTACAACATGCAAACATATTTTGAGTGCTTTAAATCCTCATATCTTTGTGGCTAGTTCATGTATACTTCTTCTTGTAATTCACCATGTAAGAAGGCATTCTTCACATCCATCTAATGCAAAATCCATCCTTTTCTTGTAGCCTCCTCATCCATAGCTTTCTCCCAATCTGCATTTTCAATAGCATCTTCAAAACACGAAGATTCAGCATCTTGCATTACCTCGGTCATGTAGGCACAATGACAATCCATGTAGCTATCATACTTCAATCATTACACTAAATTCTACGTCCTCCTAGATCTTCTTGGTCATGGGTCATTTCTCCTTTTATCATCTACATGTGGGTTTCTTACTCTTGGAATCTTCACAGAGGGAAATCCAAGTTCCTCATCAAGAATCCTTTCTAAACCACTTAAATGTCCATCAATGTCTTCAAAATCTATAGATGTTTTACTACCAGCAAAAAGCTTTTCTTTACGTTTCTTGGATAAGGTCAATGAATTTGTTGGACTTTGAATTTTTAGCATTTCCTTTGTCATTTGAGTCAAGATTAAGTCCTTCTTTGGCATCTCCATAGAAGCTTGAAATTTAATCAAACACCACATCTCTAGTTACCCTCAACTGTCAGGTGAGTGGGTTCTAGCATCTATATCCCTTTTGCTTGAGGGAGTCCCCAATAAAGATACATTTTTCTAATTTTGGAACAAGCTTCATCCTCAAATCATCTAGAACATGTAAATATGGGACCAAAACACTTTCATATGTGATAAGTTTGGATTTTTTACCCGTAAACTTTTCTTTAGGTGTACCTTGATGTACAACAATTCTTAGAGCTCTTTTCATGATGTATACAACAATGTGCACAACTTCTACTGAATAACAATGAGGCATATTATTCTCAGCCATCAAGGCTCTTGCCAACAATGAGGCATATTCTTCTCAGCCATCAATGGTCTTGCTATTTCTACAATATGTCTATTTTTGCATTTAGCAATGCCATTCTAGTGTGGTGTGTACCTGGATGAGAACTAACATCAAATTCCATGACTTTTTTGAAAGCTATTGAACTCATTTGACATGTATTCACCTCCTCCATCAGATCTTAATGTCTAAATATACTTCTCTATTTACTTTTCCACCATAGCCTTGAAATTCTAAAAGTGAGTAAACACTTCACTCTTCATTTCATGAAGCAAACCCATACTTTTCGGGTATGTTCATTAACAAAAGTGACATATAACCTGCATCCTCGCATATGTGGACTTTGCAAGACTCCAAACATCTTGTATGTATATGTGTGTATGCATGCATGCATATGCATGAATATGTGTATGTGAGTATGTAATATGTATGTGTGTGAATGTATGCATGCATATGTTTGTGTATGTATATATGTATGTATGCATACGTTTGTGTATGTATATATGTGTGTGTATATGTATGTGAGTGTGTATGTATATGTGTGTATGCATGCATGCATGCATATGCATGAATATGTGTAGTGAGTATGTAATGTATATGTGAGTATGTAATATGCATGTGTGTATGTAATATATGCATCTGTGTATCTAATATTGTATGTGTATGTATGTGTGTGAATGTTTGTATGCAGATGTTTGTGTATGTATATGTGTATGTATGTGTATGTTTGTGTATGTATGCATGTATATATGTGTGTGTACATATGTGTGTGAATGTATGTATGCATATGTATGTGTATGCATGTTTGTATATGTGTGTATGTATGCATGTGTGTATATGTGTGTGTATGTATCCACTGTGTATGTGTGTGTGTATATGCATGTGTGTATATGTGTATGTGTGTGTATCTATCTCTATCTCTCTCTCTCATTCTCTTTTTTTATCTCTCTCTCTCTCTCTCTCTTTAATCTCTCTCTCTCTCTCTCTCTTTCTCTCTTTTTTTCTCTCTCTCTCTTTCATATCTCTCTCTCACTCTCCCTCTCTCTCTCTCTCCTTCTCTCTCTCTAGATCTCTCTTTGTTTCTTTTTTTCTCTCTCTTTCATCTCTCTCTTTGTCACTCTATCAATATAGAATAAAACAATCACTTACAGGTATGTCCCTCTTTGGATCCCTATCATCAAAGCCTAATGAATGTTGTCTCTTCGAATTCCAAAGAATCGACGCCAAAAAACTCTTGCAAAACCAAAGAGAAGAGAAATTATGAAACAAAAAGCATAGGGAAAGAGAAAGGGTAAGAGCACGTGCACAACTTAACAAGATGCAAGATCTAAAGAGAGAAAGAGAGAGAGTGTAGAGAGAGAGATGTGTGTGTGTATGTATGTGCACAAGACAATGTAGCTCACAATTCAATTCGTGCACACAAGTTTGATAGAAGCAGTGCTCAGATCAAATGACATGCAAAATAACAAATTTTTGCTCTCGGGTCCCTGTATATTTAAAAGATGGCACCAGTATATGTGTCGGTATAGGTGTCGGTATATGCGCTAGGAATTCCAATGAATTACCGATGCTTATACCGACACCTATACGGATGCATATATCGATGATGACAACGGATATTGATGATCCATTTGAAATGGTCATATCAACAATCAAGTGATCTTCGGTATGCATAAGGAGATATTTTGAGATACTTTCAATGATCATACCAACACCAGAGGGTGACCGTCGGTATGGACAATGTCAGTATGCCCCTCATATGTTGTAGTGGTAATCCGATGGTAGAGATGAACATTAGCACTAATAGAGGATTTAAAAAGATATAAATCTAAGGACATCAAAGCAAAAAGAGAATGATTCACTCCATCTCCTCAAGAGAGAAGAAGCTCAACAAGAGAAAGGTATCCACTTCATTGATTAACTTATGACTATTTGATTGCCAAACATTATGAATACATGACTCGAGTGGTTGCATGTGAAGATTCTAATTGTTTTGAGGATGCAAACAAGCATGAAGAATGGAACAAAGACATGCAGGAAGAATTAAAAGCACTCAAGGAGAACCACACTTGTTCATTGCCCAGGGACATGAATCTAATGGTCACCAAACGGGTATACAAGGTAAAGAGCAAATCAGTTGGCAGCATACCTAGGTTTAAAGCAAGGTTGGTTGCCAAAGGGTTTTTCACAAACCAATGCCATTGAATTTGAGTAGAGTCTCAACCCTCTAGAAAGTATGAATACATTAATAACTCTCATTGCAAGTTTAGCCTCAAGCACTTGGAAGATTCAACAACTAGATTTGAAGAATGCTTTCCTGAATGGTGACCTAGGAGAGACTATTTCATGGAGAAGCCCAAAGACTTTGAAGATGAGAGGTATCTTCATCATGTAGTGTAGGTTAAAGAAGGCTCTATATGGTCTTAATCAAGCCCCAAGGGCTCAGAACCATAGGCTAGTAGAATACTTAGCCAAATGTAGGTACGAAAAAAATAAACTCGACTTTTCATTGTATATGAAGAAGGAAGGTGATCTTGTTGTCTAAATTTGCATTTATGTTGAAGATCTTATTCTTACAAGAAATGATGAAGCAAGCATTCGAGAGATCAAGAAGAAACTTGAAGAAGAACTCAAGATCACAAATCTTGGAGAAATGAAGTACTTCTTAGGCATAGAAGTAGTCTACAAAGAGGAAGGCATATACGTCATGCAAAGGAGCTACATTCTTGATGTACTAGCAAAGTATGGTATGCGTAATTGCACGCCTATGAAATTGGAAGTGAATGTAAAGCTCAGTGCACATGAGGGAGAATATATTGAGGATATTACTCTACATAGATCTATTCTATGATCTTTGAATTATGCAACTCTTACTAGGTGGGACATCAAGCATGTAGCCGGGATTCTCACATAATTTATGCAAACTCCCAAAGCACAAATTTAATGGCAGCCAAAATCATTCTTAGATATCTCAAGGGCAATATAAATGAAGGTTTATTCTATTCATATGATGATTTTTGCAGGTGAAATATTATTGTGATGCAGATTCAATAGACTCAAAGGATGATGGGAGGAGTACAATTGGCTATGTAGTCATGATTGGAAAAAAGACTATCTCATGTAGTTCTAAGAAGCATCCAACAATAGCACTATCCTTGATCAAATCTGAATAGAGCCTTAGCTCTTGTCACTTATGAGCTTATGTGGCTGAAAAAACTCTTTAAAGACTTGAACTTGTAGGTGAAATAGATTCCCATGATGTGTGACAACATGTGTAGTGTACAACTAGCTTGGAATCTAGTTTTCCATGCTTGGATAAGCACATGGAAGTAGGATACCACTTCATTAGAGAAAAAGTAATTGCAAAGCAAGTCAAGGTGGAGCATGCGAGTACCAAATATCAATTTGTAGATATGTTTACAAAAGGATTGGAAGGAATGAAGCTATTCAAATACAAAAAAAAGCATTGCTATGGTATATTTAAGTGCAAGGATTGAGGGGGATATTTTGATGTTGCGGTGTTCAAATGTTCCAGTGTTAAGACGTTTCGATATCTATTGTAGTGGTTGTTTTGACGTTCTACTATTATGTACAGGTGCTCTAAATATTTGCCTTAAATCTTAGGTAAATTCTCAAAAGCATGCACCAGAAGCAAACATATCGTTTAGAGTCTTGATATCATGAATTTCAGCTTCCAAGAGGTTTCAACCAATTTCCTAAGTCATAACATACCTCAAAAAGTTAAGTGGTTGATTGAGAGATTCTTGCAGAATTGTAGGAACATCTTTTGAAATCCTATATATGTATGAATCCAAGTCATGAGCGTATGTCCAGGACCTCTACTCTCTTCGTAAGTTAATGTAGAGTGTATGGAAGCTCCTACACATAGCTCCCTTGCTCAGTTAGTCATTTGTGTGTGCGCATGTGTGTATGTGTGTGTTTGTTTGTGTGTGTATGTGTATGTATGTATGTATATATAAGATAAGTAGACTCGTACATTTGACAATGATCTCCACGTAAATAATTGTTCCCATCAAGTGTTGGTTTGATCAATAAGCCCTAAGTTGGTTTGTATATGCTAATAAACATTTCGAATATAGAGAATAGTTCATGTGATATTCTCAACACATAATGGCACTTTGATTACTTTAGAAGTGCAAAGAGATATTTAATAAGTCCTTTTACAGAGAGAACGAAACAATGGTCAATTTGGGACTAGAAAAAAAGTTTAGAACTTAATTGACTTCATACATGCTTTCTACAACTTGATTTAAATAATTCGTACATGGGCCACGTAGGCTTGGATGCCTTGAGTCTCTCGGAGGAAGTCTTGAGTTCAAGTCTTGGCTGGACATATCTTTGAGTTTCTCAAAGATGGATGCCTCTACCTTATGAGGAGGTTGGGTGTGAGTGTGTTTCCAATTCATTGTACTCTCAAAATAATAGTAATAATTCCAATGTGGGAAATAATTGAGCAAACAAACTATTTTTGCTTTTACCGAAAACTGCATGGGAAGTTGCAATTTTAATTTTATGACAAGGTTTGCCAAGTGTAGTATATGTATGTGTGTATTCACGAGATCTTTAATACTAGTTATATTTACAGAATAGATATCACTAGGACTATGTCGTCTAACTTGTATCATGTTAGATATCTTCCTGAAACATTAATTATGGAGATGTTTGCTGTGATTTGGTTATTTGTACTGTATGAAGAAGTAAACATATGCGAAAATAAATTTCTTCTTCATTTATTTAGTATTTCTTATCTAAAATGGCTGCATATGTGCAATTACATCAACGGTGGTATAAGTATGCGGAAAACGCTTTTATATTATGGAATGTCCATTCAATTTATCGTATCCTTTAGCCTATGTCCGTTGTGTTCAGTTTGAGAAAAAATTTCCAGATTCAAGATTTATTGTCTCTTGTTTCGGTCATTCAGTTTCCCCAAAGGCTATTTCAAGCTCTCCTTTTCATATTTTCCTTTTGTAACTTCTCTCAAAAAGTTATTGCAAAAAGCAAGGGAGTCAACTTGTTCATATTAACATCTAATTGTTGGGACGTAAAATTAGGACATCATAAAAATTCAAAGGATAAGTCAAGGAAGTAAATTCTAGAGCACAAACGATTCACAACGTAAAGGTCAGCTTGGCTGCTCCAGCTCATAGCATAAGCGATGGATTAATGTTCCCGAGTCAAGTATTCTGAGGATTTTTTTTTTTGAGAGTACAATAAATTGGAAATACACACTCACGCACAGAACTTCTTAAGGTAGCGGCACCCATCATGAGAGGCTCGTGGACATGTTCAACCAAGACTTAAACTCATGACTTCCTCCCACAACTTCAAGGCATCAGCCACTAGGCTATGCGGGCTCGGACCCTCGGAATCTTGTCTGAAATAAGACTGCGGCAGGAAACTAAGAATTAGCGATCCCACATGCTTATGCCACTGGATCTCTAAGAATTTACTGTATTAAACAATTGCTATGCCAGCCTTGTCCAGGCAACAATTCTTGAATCCATACTCAATAGAGCATTCAGCATGACGATTAGCTGGTTTAACATAAATTCACGAGCTAAGTCAATATATACGAAGAAGCACTCGCGCTAGATCCATTTCATGGAAATCAAATCATGTGGGCTCAATATTTTATTAAAACATACTGCTCGCAGACTTGCGGCTATGATCCTTCCGACCAATTATTTTTTGCGTCTGTAACGTAATAGAGAACTTGGAGAAATGGAATTCCAGGCTGTATTAGTATGCTTATAGATTTACCAGCTAAGCGTATGCTATGTTTAAGCAGACATGAGGAGAACCTTCTTCTCGCCCTGATATGACACTGATATGCCAGCGAAATGCTAACCAAACCATCCATGAATTCTTTCCTTCCATCATAGGTAATGAGGAATGAATTCTTTGCTTGTTTTAACCAAAGCATCCATGGATTTTTTGCTTGTCTTAACAGTGCATGATTTATGTACCTCCCAGCTAAATGTAATATATGTGTAAGCAGATACGTGAAGAACCTTCACCTTGCATTCATATGCTAGCGAAGTACAGCTTATGACCAAAACTATCCATGACTTGATGGCGGCCACGATGGTTATCCAGGATTCTCTGCTTCTCGATTCGCATTCTTCACTAAGTCCAAAGATGTGCATAGATCGTAGGAACCCCACCAAGATTTTATGCTCTCTCTCTCTCTCTCTCTCTCTCTCTCTGTGTAAGCAGGACCTACGCATATACGACACAACCTGCAAGCTCGTCAGGATATAAATAGAACGGCACTCGTTCAAGATTGCAGCCACAATTGCTTTACAAGCTCCTTTAGACAGCGGATCAAAATCAGCACCGATCTTCATCTTCCTGGAAGTAGCTGCTCGGGGCTTGTAGAGAGAGAGAGAGAGAGAGAGAGAGAGAGAGAGAGAGAGAGAGAGATGGGGAGAGAGAATTCCGAGGTGTAGAATAGAGAAGGCAAGACTTTCAATCCACACGATTGACGATGATGTCGTTATGGCGGGAATCGGCATTCTTTATATCCATGGTGTTTATGACTCATGCATTTGCGCAGCTCAGGCACAGCGATTCAATCAGAGCTTTTTCGTCGGATGGGCGCCACAAAACACATTACTTTTAAATGGTGGACGTACCATTAACCTCAAGCTCGACAATAACTCAGGTCATTTCTGACTCTCGATCTTCTTGTCTTTACTCTCGCCTTTATGTTGTCCAACGATTTTGTCGATGTATTTCTTCTTTGGCACAGGTTCTGGATTCCAGTCTAAGAACAGTTACTTGCATGGATACTGGAGCATGTCCATCAAGCTTCCCGTCGGATACTCTGCAGGAGTCGTGGTGGCTTATTATGTACGTCGCCTCTCTCTCTCTCTCTCTCTCTCTCTCTCTCTCTCTCTCTCTCTCTGCATCTTCAATCAGCGATAAAATGCATCTTATGTAAAGTAATGCATCTTCAATCAGCGATAAAATGCATCTTCAATCCTACATTGTATCACTCCAATCAGCAATGAAATGCGTCTTCCGTAAAGTACGTGTCCATCGGTTCCATGTCCACAGCTTACCTCTATAAATGGAGAATGGTTGTTTGTATACAGTGCCCAAAGAAAATTGATATATTTGATGCGAAGTTCTACGTTAGTCCACTTGAATGCGAACAAATAGTTCAACAAAACAGAAGCTCTCATCTTATGCTCTCTGGCAAGAATTCAACAATCGCAAAAGCTCCGTTTTGATATAAAAAATGAAAAAGAAATGCTGATTTCAATTTTCTATACATTTGGTGTCCAAAAAGGGGAATTAAATGATTATAATGAACATGCGATGCATTGTTTCTCTAAGGAAATTAGATGTTTCTCACCCCGAATTCTCGCAACCCATTGTATGACATTTTATTCTAAGAACCTTCCATAACGAGATAGTGTTCTTACATGTGTAACGCTCATTTCATAACGCACTTATTTCTCTTTGATTTTCACTTTCTATAAGCTGTAATACCAATATGATAGTACCCTCCATAGACTTTGCAGAACACAAAAAAGAAAAAAAAAATCGTAAGGAGATACGTGCCTTATGTCATACATATTTTAATTCCTCAGAAAGTTGACTATATGAGTAAATTCGAAATTGCTTTTTATCCTTGAGAAAGGTCCATAAGCTTTCTCCGTTGTTGCGAATGATAAGGTCATGAACTCTGATTCTTTATTCTCTTAATTTTTTTCCACACACTATTCTTTTAAGCTGTTGTTTTGAATATCATATATATTTAAATGAGAATATCCTTCAGAATTCACAAAGTAGTTGACAAAAGACGTCCATCTGTTATTTCAATAAAACTATCTCCCTACCTGAATTTATTATCCGTCTTTGATATATGCAGGAAATGTAGAAAACATTTAGTCCTTATTTAATTCATCGATGGATTTCTGCCATTGCATTCTCGCTAGCCTGCTTCAGTTCTTCGTTGAAATGAATTTTTGCGATGTGTCTCGCTTGATATGTGCATTTCCAAGATTCATAGTACGATCTGAATCGCCCACCTCAATAATCAGTTTCGATCTTCCAGGACGATTCGAATCGAGGCCATCGTTCCTACCTGGAATATATGTCTATGATGTTTTGGCTTTCTGATGTCTGATTCTTTTACGGTGCCGTGCAGCTGTCGTCTTTGCGAACTGCAACGACCACTGATTGGGATGAGGTCGATTTTGAGTTTTTGGGTAACGTCACAGGACAACCATGGATTCTGCAAACTAACATCTTCACAAGCGGTCAAGGAGGCCGAGAGGAAAGGATTTTCCTTTGGTTCGATCCTACCAAAGCGTATCATACTTACTCAGTTCTTTGGAATGACCATCAGATTGTGTAAGTGCTTCTGATCTTAGCCCCTGGATGAGTATTTCGAATCGTGCCGCTCTTTCTTAAAAAGATCACTACAAAACTTATACACATCAATTTGCATGATCTTGGGCTCCTGATTAGGCAACTGTTTACATGATCAATAGCAAGTGTTTACATGATAACGTGACGAAACTCAACGAAATCTATTTACATTCTTGCGCACCCACGATAAAGAAATCGCCTTTTTCCATCCTACACAGACTTTGATCAAAATACGTAGGATCCAAAAAATTATTTATTTTCCTCCACAGTAATACAAATCATCCTTCTGATTATATTTTCAACAATTTCTGAGGGTCTATGATGCACACTATTTGTACGACCTTATGGTCAATATGAACCAGAAAAATACTCAGGATTAAAAACAGTTTTCATTCTTAGGTCCAGACATTCTGTTCGAGTTTTACCATTAGGTTTAGATTAACTTATTGACAAATGGTGCTGCATATAGTGAAATCTGTTTCCATGATCTTGTGCGACCAACAAGCAAGGAATCATGTTTACGATCTGTTGTTTCCTTCCTTGTCCTTTAAATATGATATAGAGAATACCATTAGCACAAGAGGACTTCTGATTGTGATGTGACGGGTTCTTGGTCACAGATGGTACGTTGATTCGAAGCCAATACGGGTTTACAGAAATACGCCTATAACAAGCGCAACCTACCCAAGTTGAAAGCGATGACTTTGTATAGCAGCATATGGAATGGTGATGATTGGGCGACAAGAGGCGGGCTGGACAAGATCAACTGGGCGTTTGCTCCATTTACAGCGTCCTATAGTAACTTCAACCTTGATGCCTGTCCTTGGAACCAGCCAAGCGCCGCACCCGCATGCGTGTCCAATAGCCGACTTTTTTGGTGGGATCAACCACGCA